>OZ023171.1:5421342-5666342 GCA_963678695.2 Diplodus puntazzo | reverse complement strand
ATAAACACATTATTCTCACTACTATTGAGCGCTATGTTACTAAAGGTGTAAAGAGAAAAGCAACATGCTGCAGCCTGCTATGTACTGCTGCTTGTCTGTACCGTAGCAGCTTGTATTTGGAGACGAAAGCCTTGGTGCAGTCAGGATGGGAGCAGCGGTAGGGTCTTTCTCCTGTGTGAGAATATGAGTGCACCTTCAATTTCTCCAGACTGTTGAAAGCTTTCTGACACTCCTGGCAGGGGAAATTTTTCTTCGGCTTCCCCTCTGCTCTCCTGCGCCTCCCCATGGATGGTGCAAGCTTGGCTTTCTCCAGGATGTGGTCACGGTGGCCCTGGCTTCCCGTGGCCATGGCTCTCTATGGTAGCCCAGCTACATGGACAGGGGCACAGTGGCCAACTGGTACTGATGCAATTATTTTATCCAGCTTTATGTGCTCAACACCGCCCGGACTCAGGGGCCTGAGAGAGAGACAGAGAGAGAAAGAGATAGAAGATCATCTGATTGGTACTGTTTCAGGTGTTGATTGACTTGCTGGCATTACAAAAGCCCCAAGTCAAGTTCAACTTAATCTCTTTAAATCACCTGTCTTCAATGAGCCTGATGATTCTGTGGGGTAACAGGTATCATCAAGCTGGTTTTCAACTGGCTCTGGGTTTTGTTAATTTCATGTTAGGGGTGGGCGATATACCAGTATCATCACTGTCACTGGTCGGCATATCTATCAAAAATCACAATATTTGTGACCATACAGCTTTATGTTAATTATGACAATTTAGGGATTGTAGGGGTGACTGTTGGAGCTTCACAATCTAATCAATCACTAAGTGGATAAATGCAGGTGTTAGAACAAATACCAGAGTGGTGAGTTAATAAAATTCAACCTTTAAAAATTCAACCTGGAAAAGAGAACATGTATGTCTTATAATGATATAATATATCCAAAATAGATATATCCAAATATAGTCATATCACAATAACCATATAATATCAATGTATTGCACAGCCCTCAGTGAGAGTAATGTACAAAAGCAACTACACTGTTAGGAATCCTGTCAGAAATTAAAGCAATTTTTTTAGAAGGCCTGGAACTTCAAACTGATTATTCTGATAACGCGTCGTTCCATGTCAACTCAACCAGAATTCAGAACTTTACCCAGTTTATGCCACGGATCATCTTTAGAAGGAAATCATATAAATACTTATGTTACATACATGGGCTCTTGCAGCATCTTACAATTGTGCTCCAAATACATTTTAAGTCAAAAATCTTTTAAGTTTGGTCCTCAGAGCTAAATATAATCATTTACTTCTTGTTTTTCACTCGATTAGGTTGAAATTTGTCCTGAACATCCAAGAAACTTTAACACTACTGCTGAAGTATGTTTATCTTCAGGTCACTGCAGACTGCTTTATTGAAATTCTGAATACACTAAATAAAAAAGAATGCAAAACCTAGGAGCAGAGTTTTCATTGTTACAAAGGTGGCTCGATTTTCACCTGGTTAGATCACCATGTTAAATTCTGCTGCAGACCGATGATTAAAGTTTCAGTTTCAGCTTGAAATCGACTAAAAAGTGCCTTTCACTAATCAGCTCCTTTGGAAAATAACATCATTCTACCTTATATATAATTAATAGTCATGAGTCATATTGTCAGCTCAGGAATTATGCTATATGTACAAAAGTATCGAGCTGTAATATTACATTAGTGCCGTCATACAAAGCAGTGCAAATACAGAAGCACTTTTTAGCCACGGGAAGCTTTCATTTTTTAGCCGTCGTAGGTCGTCCTTGCTCTGACTGAAACACTGTTGGTGTTCATACTGTCCCCTTGCCCTTTGCCCACGCGGTCTTTAAAATAAGTCTCTATATATTGCAGAACAATCAAACCAAATATATTTTGTTGTCAAGTTTTCTTTAAAATACAACCCATATTCCAAAAAAGTTGTTCCTCTGTGGAGAACGTCAATAAATATAAAATGCAAAAATGTACATACAAACTGTGTTTACTGACAATGATTTTACATAGTGTTCTTGAGCCCATGTAGTAAGATCCTTCATACATATGATCAACTTCCAGTCTGCTGCCACATTTGCATGAAGCTGCCATCTTATTGTGCCTCTTCTCCCAGCCAAATTTAATGCACTGGGACAGACAATGGGCCTCATTCATGAACCGTTCATGAACAAATTAGTTCTTAAGTCCCACTTAGGAAGATTTTATGAAGATTGTGGCATTTATGAATTTTTCTTATCCAGGATTTATTCTTAGGTAAAAACAAATCCTACGAACACTCAGGAGTACTCTTACGCACATTTCAGTGCCGACATCTTGGCATGGTTGTGTTTTATTCTCTTGTGCAGTTCAATAAAATACAATATTACAGTGATAATTCGGTCATATTTATTTATTTATTTATTCATTTCATATTTTTGGTAATTTACAGAGAATTTAAAATTTTAAAATAAATTAAATTTGCCAATGATTTAACATTAATCAAGTAAATTAGAAACCATGCCATCAATTAGTAATCCCCCCACCCTATTTATACGTGGCATTTCTCCATCCAAGGCCCGCAAAACAATGGCATATATATTGCTGCTGCAAGAGATTGCTGATCGTGCCCTACGGAGGGAACAAATAATTCTGAGGCTTTCGAACGCGTTGATGAATTTGACGTAGGGTTTTCTTAAGGAACCTCTTAAGAACAACTTAAGAAAGGATCATATAAGATTCTTAAGAAGATATTGGTGAATGAGGCCCAATGTTAATTTCAAGAAAACCCAGCATGTTACAGCATAGCCAGCTATAGTGATGGATAGATTTTCTTCCAGCACTACCTTTGCAAGCTGTGTGGAATTTAATGGAAAGCTATGGCTGCCAAAGATTGTTGCTAAAAATGTTGGTTTAGACAGACAGAAAGGACGTTCCAGGTGGTTGGTAAACAACATGCAGTAAATTGCTTATGACAAACTAAAATCTGAAACTATGATGTGAACTTTAGCTAGAACGGTAGCAAATATATATGTAATATATATCAACCGGTTATATACTATATCGGTAGTTTGATTGTAGTACATAGCATATATAGCATACTGCTGTTGCATGCACTGCTATGGTAGAGTTCTGAATTGGAAATAATATTGCAATTAACGTTACATTTAATATGCATAAATGTTATTCATGTACTATCATGTATATGCAATAATAATGCATGAATGTTAAGTTCATGTTATACTACAGATACAACCACTTATACCACAGATGTATTCATAATTTAAAGTAAATGCGCTACAACATGCATAAACACCGGTATCTCCAGGGAAGTAACTAATTACATCTACTCAAAACATTGTAATTAAGTTGAGAGAGTTGAGAGACTGAAGACTTGACATACAGAAATCCTTCTGAATGAATGCTTACTAATGATAATGCATTAAGCATAAAAAAGTAACCAATACTCTGAGCAGCAACTTTTACTTAAGTATCATTTTAATACCAGTACTTTTCACTTGTAATTGAGTAAAAGGTCAGATACAAACAGATTTTCAGTACTCTTTGCATCACAGGGTATCATTTGTGTTGTTCAGTTACTGTGACACTACGCCACAGCTGATTTGTATTTTAATTCTGTTAACACTTGACCCTTATGTAGAAATGCTCTTTTACACCTGCTCAGGGTCGCTCAGTGTAACACTGCAGCAAGTAGGGCAACACGGTGGTTCAAGCAGGAGATGCTCACATGAAGGCTTCCTTAACAGACTGGAGTAAGCAGTCACATCCCTGGACCACCCTAAATCCCTGACCAGCCCATCTTACTGTCACAAGTGGCATTATGAAAACAACAAAGAAACAAAAAGAACAAGAGCAACATCTGTTCAGAACAGCTTGAATGCTCGGTCTCTGGTGGTGCTGCTCTCGAGAACTTCTCACAGTTTACACCGACTGTTTGGGGTTATCAAAATGTTAACATTAAAATTCGACCAGGCTGACACCTTGTTAGGGGTAACCAGTGCTGTTGAGAGAGATGGTTAACCAAACCCTCTCTCTACATGGTTATATAGTCGGGCAGAAAGTAGTCTAGGGCAACACCTACCACTTATTTTATCATTGATTAATCAAACTAAAAAAACATGTTGTCTGATATCTATCTGCAGCAATACACCTGCCAAGTGTATGAAGCATATACAGAAAGAGATTCCGTCCTTTGTTGTTAGATGGCTGGCAGAGGTTCTTTGTGCAAAATCTATAAAAGCTCTAAAGCCAAAACCAATTCCATGCTCCTCCCTGTATACAATGCTTTTGACAAAATAAAGAAAAAGAATTCACAGTAAATCTACAGTAAATCATCTTCCACTACAGACTGTCAGAATCCGTCCCGATTAGCTTTGTTTTAGTCCACAAACACATGTTAACTGACAACTGGATTCATTCATATAAGAACAAATGAATACAAATAAATTAGCTTGACAATTATTTGTTGGGTATGCCATACAAAGAAGTGTAGAGAATTTGAGCTCTTTCCTTAGTCCAATCATGTTTTCAAAGAAACATTGACTTTAATAAAACACAAATTGATGAGACTGTGTTGAATAAACACAGCGGATATCCCACAGAGAGAAACCACCCTGATAAATAAATCACATCTGCCATCACTCAGTCTCTTATTATATTACTGAAAATTCATACAGTTCACCCTTCCAGAATGATCATTTGGCAAATGTTGACATGAGCTGCATTCATTCTGAGATATCCATGAAATTAGAAAAATACTCATGGATAGCGTTACACAATTTTAAAGAAGCATTTATTCATACGGAACAATGCAAAAGAATCCAAATAACAGCTAAAATTAAAAAAGATAGCAGTTCATTCCCTCTGCTTCATTTCGATTGTGTAAACGGCTGACAGTATTTGTGTAATTCAATTCAACTTGAGATTTTGTGACTTTAAGAAATAAGAATTTAATCTTTTCCTATTGAATTGAAAGGTTATCAAAATAACTTGCATCCGTGGTGATTCATACATTTCTAACAGAAAATAGCAGAAATTAATACAATTACTGCAAATACCTAGACTGAAAAATTTTGCAACAATTAAAACTTATCACTGCATGACATTTTAAAAATCTTTACTTTTTAATATCAGAACTGAGTACTCCTCACCGTAAAATGTTTATATTAACACATCCATATGTATGTTTATTATTAATATTTTATCTCCATTAATGTTTTCTGTTTTTGTCTAACATTTAATACCATTAATAATGATACTGATAGAGATACAAGATTATATATATATATATATATATATATATATATATATATATATAAATATATATATATATATATATATATATATATATATTATATATATATATATATATATATATATATATATATATATATATATACACATACACACACATATATATACACTCACTTATATTGGCTGCTTGTCCTAACTTTACATGATAAAATACTTATTTAACTAATTTTAATTATTTTTGTTGAAACGTCTTGAATATTAAAGTGTTGTAACTGGCACATAACTATCATTAATATAAATGTCAAGATATTTTTATAAGACTTATAGAGCTGTCATTTAGCTGAAACCACATGTTCCAAACAGCAGGATCATATTGCATGTAAAACAGATCTAATCATAGTCAGGACGAGAAATAAAATTGCTTCAATCTAGGTGCATTTCTACCACAGTAACCCTGGCATAATGAAGAGCTGAGCAGGCTTTTAAAAAGTAAAGCATTCATTATTTTGCCCTCAAAGCAACAGTAGCAACTGATGTGTCATCATCAACATTTAAGTTCATAAAACAGGCATAAAGCTTTATATTCTGTTCAAACTTGAAAGAAATTCAGAAAACAAGTCATTAAGGATAAAAGTTTCACTCCTGTGAGAACTGAGCAGAAAGTTAGAGCACATCATTCCAGACTACATACAGTAGAACAATTCCTTTTAGTGTGAATAGCATGTAAAGCAAACAGCAAACTGTCTGAATCAAACAAGTAACGTCTCCTGTGCACCTCACTCTGCCTCCAACATGAGCAGGATGGATCAGGAGTGACAGTCAGAGTCAGAGCCGTCATCCACAGAGCAGCTCTCAGCAGAGGTAGCTCTTGTTTTGGGTGGAGAACAGGTACAAACAGTGACAACACACTTCCCCTCAGGAACTGTTGCTGTATCAGCTTTGTAACCACGACACCAGCAACCTGGCTGCTGAACTCAACAACAACCTTCTGATCTCCAATCTGTTCAGGTTTACAGGAGCACCAGCTCAATACATTGAGCTGATGGGCTCCTGTAGCCTGCGCTCTAATGTCGGCACCAGCTATAGAACCGAATCTAAATACGAACCATAAAACGTGCACGGTAGCCTACAACCTGCCACACCGAGCGAACTCAACACAAGTTGACTTTTGGCGTCTTAAGAAGTGTCCGGCAGTAGCCTGGGACGCAGGCTGCACATGCAAATCTTAAGCATTGCCTATAGTTTGCCTTAAGTTCTTCCTCCATTTTGCTACTTTATTGACAAGCAATTTCTTTCCGTTTCTTGTTTATTAGCCTTGCAGCGGGTGATAGCCGAACTGTCATCTAGGCTATATACCACAGTGATCGATACCTTAAGGGGCCGAAAGAGCGATATCGCGTATAGCTTAAAAAGAAAAATAGCATGACAAGACAGTACTGTAGCCGCTGCATGGTTGCATTTGGCGTAATAGACAGGAGATGCTTGAATCGATAAGGACATGTTGACACTGCTTCTGATGAAGTGTGAAAATGAGGCAAAACATGTGAATGCAGATAGAGGGATAATTGGCATTATTGCTGAATCCAAGCACCGCCTGTTCCAGTCGGTGCTTATCCACTGCCGTTGTTATTATATATATAAAAAATAATGTAAGTGAGGAGGCTATGTTCAACTTTACTCAACTTTCAACCTTCATTCTACTGGTTCCTGTGGTCTTTAACGATCGTGGACCCGCACCGTGACACTAATATCCCCAGTGACATGATTCAATTTTTTAAAAATCAATGCTTGTGCCTTGCCTCTGTTTTCTCTGTGGTCCCAAACTGGATACTGATTAACACAAACTTTTCCCCAGCTCACCCCTCTCTCATAATTTAAATAACCCCGATATTTTAATTCAAAAACTGAGTCACCGTTTACTTAATTTACATCAAACTTACCCCGGACGCTTTAGCATCCTTTCTGTTGAGTTTTTCTTGACTTTCAACTATTTTCCGAATTTTTAATAATTTTTTTCTCATATTTTTTGCTAGACGCGGCGGGCCTGAAAATTGTTTGCTTTCCCGTCTTTCGAGCAGCCATTGTGTATGCGCTGCGATGCAACCGCACTAGGGTTAAGCCACGCCCACTTTAAGTTCCGCCCACATGAGCTTTTTGATTTGTGTAAGACGCTGCCACTTTTACTTCAATGTCAGTAACGGTCCCTTTCAATAAAAGTCAATTTTTGGACTTGCTAGATATACTGTCAATCGTTAAAACTTGGTTAAGTACAATTTACAAGGATAGGGAGACCAACATGCCAGCCAATAAATCCTATTGGTCCATATGATTGTCAGTCTACGTCGGTACTTTTCAGGGGTTGTTATTGGAGGATGTTGCTGTCAGTTGTTGGTGACGGTGTGGGTGATTTTCCTGGTGCGCTGTTGCAGCAACGACACTGGGGCTGTCTTGAGCATGACGGGAAGGTTGTACCTACCCTATGGCTTGTGTAGCTTCATCCGCTAGCCACATGTAGTGTTCAGCTGCTCGCTAGCTTTTTGGAGCAAGAGACTGCTAGCATTTCAAGGGATACATATGCGAATGCCAATTTTGAATCGCTAAAGAATGCACGAGTAGGCAGCTATTGTGGTCTTTTTATTTTTATTTTGAAAATCTGGATAACCTTCACTGGTGTCCACAAGTCACTAACCTAGCGCTGGAAACACGTTGGTTAAAGGTAGGTTTTAACGTTGTGTAACGTTACCTTCATTCATCCCTAAATTTAGCAGTTCGAACTATCTAAAGCTATGTTAAATGATACACCGCTACTAAGTTTCCGCGTTCACCGTTTGATAACATCAGTGGAGGTCACGTTGGCTACAGTGTAGCAACTACAGCCAATGAAAGAAACCTAGCTGCGCCAAACTCCGTTGACAAATCTTGCTATTAAGTAGGACATGTTGATTGTAAAATGCACACAACAGGGCTATACGAACAAAGATAGCGTCTACAAAAGAGAGAGAGGCAGTTTACAATTCGGCATACATTTTACACACCAAACTGTAATCATTTTGATAGAAATATTGCATTAAACATGTCAATAACACCAAAATAATGTAGTCGAAGCAGAAAGTCTGAACCTAAAAAGAAGGTTTCGCTTGTTCAAATTGAATGAGATTGTCAGGTGTAATTTCTGACCTTTTCCATTTAGTTGGCACTACACACACACATACACACACACACACACACACACACACACACACACACACATATATACAGTATATATATATATATATAATGTATGTGTGCGTGTATATATATAATGTATGTATGTGTGCGTGTGTGTATACTTGAAACTGACAAAAGTAATAGTAAACAAAAAAAATGGTGAGTATTAACTAATGAAAATCAGACATTGCTTTTGAATTGTGGTTCAACAGAATAATTTTAAAAAACAAACTGATGAAACTGGCCTGGACAAAAATGATGGTACCCCTATATAATATTGAAAATAATTTGACTAATAAGTTGTGCCCTGTAATTAGCATCACAGGTGTCTTTAAACATTGTAATCACTCAGTCTGCCTATTTAAAGGGTGAAAAGTAGTCACTGTGCTGTTTGGTATCATGGTGTGTACCACACTGAGCATGGACCACAGAAAGATAAGGAGAGAGTTGTCTCAGGAGATTAGGAAGAAAATAACAGACACGTGTTAAAGGTAAAGGCTATAAGACCATCTCCAAGCAGCTAGATGTTCCTGTGACTACAGTTGCACTTATTATTCAGAAGTTTAAGGTCCACAGGACTGTAGCCAACGTCCCTGGATGTAGCTGCAAGAGGAACATTGATGGCAAATTGAAGAGACGGATAATACGAATGGTAACCAAAGAGCGCAGAACAACTTCCAAAGAGATTAGAGGTGAACTCAAAGGTCAAGGCTCATCAGTATCAGATCGCACCATCCGTCGTTGTTTGAACCAAAGTGGACTTCATGGAAGACAACCGAGAAGGACTCAACTGTTGAATTTGCCAAAATGCGTATTGACAAGCTTGGTCACAATCGCAGGTCATGGGTCCTCCGACAGGATAATGACCCAAAACGCACAGCTAAAAACACTCAAGAATGACTAGAGCAAAACATTGGACTATTCTGACATGGCCTTCTGTGAGCCCTGATCTAAATCCCATTGAACATCTGTGGAATGAGCCGAAACATGCAGTCTGGAGAAGGCACCCTTCAAACCTGAGACAGCTGGAGCAGTTTGCTAATGAGGAGTGGGCTAGAATATCTGTCGACAGGTCTCGACAAGTCTCATTAAGAGTTACAGAAATCACTTTATTGCGGTGATTGCCTGTAAAGGTTGTGCAACAAAATATTAAGTTAAGGGTACCATCATTTTTGTCCAGGCCAGTTTCATTAGTTTTTGTTTTTTTAAATGATTCTGTTGAACCACAATTCAAAAGCAATGTCTGTTTTAGTTTTGTCTGTATTAGTTCATTTTCAGTACATATTATTACTTTTGTCAGTTTCAAGTTATTTCTGTTACCAAATATTAAGTTAGGTAGGTCCTCAAAAATTAAGCATCCGTCAGTGGTCAGAATTGACTTCTTGCAGCTGTCCCACAAGAGAACTAGTTTTGAAATACTAAGTTCATGAGTCAATGGAGAATAGTCGTTCGGGACTATTTGAATTGAAAAGGTCTATTTATCTCCTCTATTCTGCCAGACCTTCTGGTGTGGCCCTTAGATCTTGAGATAAGGATTTGCCATTTGTTTCTTTATTAAACAAGTTACAAACCAGTTTTTTAAAAGTAAACAAACAGATTAGCGTAAATCAACTGGTATTGAATCAGTTTATATGTACATTATTTCTCATTTCCATCAGAAAGTGTTGAAATACAAACTCCATTTACTTTTGTATTTTAAAATTTGGGCTTTGAGCACAAAGACCTTCATCGGGTTATTTTAAAAGAAAAGCAAAAGGAGAAACCATCTTAAATAGGTTGTTTCACCCATGGGACCAGTCGGGTCACATAGACTGACGTCACTCAAAATACTATGAATCTGAATCTGACTGAAAAACTAGGGATGTTACAATACCAAAAACTCATGGTACAGTATCTCAGGGATAAATAGTACACAATACGATATTTGTCACAATATTTAAAAAAAAATATTGAAAAAGATGACCTGACCTGAAAGATTATGCTTTCCATCTATAGTAAAATAAAAATAGCCAGCATCCAGTAGCAATCCCTCCCTCCCTCTGGTTGAACAGCGGGACTACCAGCACACTCAGGGGGGTGTGACACGGGAGGACAGCCGAGAACAGGTACTTGGCCGTGGGTCCTACCGATCTCCCTCCCTCTTGTTATCCAGCAGACGACCAGGACCAAATTCTACCGGTGTCACTGACATGCAGTTAATTCTTAACTGTATGTTCAGTGGCTGTCTGGTGTTAATGGGCTGATGTTGTGTTTTCCTCATGGTCGGTTTGTAAAAACAAACAGCTGGCGGAGGCGCTGATGCAGCAGATTGTGAGCCATAGTTTTCCTGCTGGTTAACACACGATGACTGGCTGTTGCAGCTGCAGTGCCTCTGGGCTTGTTACGTGAAGCAGACAGGCCGAGTGGCGAGGTGTGGCAGGGCAGCCCAGCGGCAGCCGGCCTGTTTGCTCCACCTAACGAGCCCAGAGACAGTCTATTGAAAAAATAAAAAAATCACATGTCATTCAAAATGTACATGGTCCTAACAAAGCTAACAAGATAAATATAGTAATTCAAACTTTTTTGGAGCTTCACAGTAGGTCTTTCAGAGCAGGTTCCTAAACAAAATTGGTATTGGGCAAAATACATATATTCGCATATAGGCTGTACAGTAGCTAACGAAAGGCAGGGCAAAAAGACCATATCTTAAATCATTACATATGGAAAGGATACAATGCTTAAAATAGTCTGCGTCTGGAAAAAAAAGACTTTCTTATCACATCAAGAAATTACAGAATAGCCTGTATCCTAACATCACGTTAAGAAGTAGCTTTTCATTCAAACCCCTCAGAGACAAAAGTCTGTAAAGTCTTTGAAGATCCAATAGGCTTCATGTGTCTTTAACAGCAAGTCAGAATCAGAAATAAGGGCTGAGGGTTGTTTCAGCATCATTATCTCAATGTGTGCATGTGTGGGAGGTGGTGGCCTAAAGGTTAGAGCAACGGGAGTGGAAGGTCCCCCTGGACCGGCAGGACAAGTCTGGGAGCGGGAAGTGAAAGGCAGCGCTTTCCCCTCCCTCATTAAAACCAGTGAGGTGCCCTTCAGTAAGACCCTAAACCCTGACTGCTCCAGTGGAGCTGCTCGGTGGCCAGCAGATCAGACTGTGGTAGTACTTGGAAGCTTCCATGTGTCAATGTGTAACTGTGTGAATGTGATCAGGGCACGCCTAGAAAAGAGCATCGCTCTCAGTGAACTCTCTCTGAATATATTCACATTGCATATTCACATATATTCACATTGCAGGAAATGAACTGTCAAATGAACTCGAACACATTCTGCTACAACCTTTCTGCTTTTTGAAGTAAAAGTAAAACACAGCTCTCATTTTCTATAATCTAATCTATAAGAGAAGACTGATATTTCATAATTTAGCCGGTTTAAGTGTTCTTGGATACATGGACTCTGTTGCTTTTGAGAGACATGCAGGCTTTGCTTGCACAGGGAAACACCAGTCATAATATTTACCTCCCCCAAGGGGGTTATGTTTTCACCGCTGTTGGTTGGTTGGTTTGTCAGCAGGATTGCACAAAAACTACTGAACAGATTTCCATGTAACTAAATCCTATTAATTTTTGGTGTTGATACAGGAATATTTCTCACGTTAACATTGCAAAATAGGGCATTGCCAACGTCATTGTTCATTTCTTAGGGAATAATACATGGATCTTGATGAAAAAATTCAGGTGGTTGGTATTTATGAGTACAATTTGATGTGTATTGTAGATTTAGTGGGCTTGAATTATAGTGAAGCAGTTGTGGGTGGTTTAACATTTAGATCGAATTTAAAGGGGACTGTTGGGCCTTGGTGGAGGTATGCACTCTTGTGGCATTCAAGTTCTTGACCAACTCATCGAACAAAACAGGTCCTGCTGGTTTGATGCCACCAGACTATGGAGCAGCCTCATTCCCCAGGCTGTGAGACTGCTCAATTCATCATCAACTTTCCACTTTCCAAAATAGCACTCAAAGGACTCAAACATTGTTCTGTTTTTCAAATCCTTGTGATTTAAATGAACCTGTGCATCTGCCCCCCCTTGTGTTTACTGTGATATAAAACAGAGGACACTGAACCTGTTTATGTTGCTCATGTGCACACAGATGCAAATGGATAAAAATGCAAGAAAAGTTCGGAATCAGGACATTAACCCATGCATTGAAGTAAGCTTACCGACCTATTACATCTTACACTGTGTCAAACATCTGCCTGACGTGACAGTGTCTTTCTAATCCTTTCCTGGTTTTGGAACTTCTTCTCTTTTCAGGAAAGTGATGCCTCCCAGAAGTGTTTGGATTCCTACAACTACGATAAAAGCATGTGTTCAGCCTATTTCCAGAGATATAAGAACTGCAGGAAATACTGGGTGAGTGTATGTTTCCAGAATCGGAGAGAACCAAAAGAAAAAAATAGTCTTAAAAGAAATATAAGAATTTAAGACATAAGGAGACTACAGCTGGATGCAGGGAAGGCCTGCTCTTCATCACAGACAGCCAGGCTTTGCTTCGCTGTAGCCAAGCTTTTGGCTTCTTGTCCTTGACACTGCAGTAGTGACACCTACTGGTTAGTCAGTGTGCCTGCACACTGTGGTTGTCAAGAAGCAGCACCTTGGCTTTGTTCAGACTATATTTAAGAGTGATCAGATCAGACATCATCAACCTGTCTTCATGGGTTGCTGTGGTAACTATATAGGTGACAGTAACAATGTATCCTGGTGAGGTGGCCTTCCAATGCAGAAGCATGAGAAATGAAGAAGAGATGGAATCTTCTCAGTTTCTTTTCCGTTACTTTGATTTGACATTGTTGTTGTGTGTTGTGAAGCAAGTGATGTAAAAGACATTTTGAAAACTTTGAAATTGTTATCTAATTGGCAAAAATCACATATTTTTTAAAATCCTTTTTTATTACATTACATCAAGGTCCATAAAAACATTGATATAATTTCATAGGGCTTTATATCCCTATCTGTAAATGCCTTCTGTAAGGTACGGTTGTAACAGAAGGTAATACAACTGAATTTAAGCAGATCATACAGAAGCAAATAAGGACCAATTAAGTAAATAAAAAAAAAAGGAAATTCAGTCAAAAATGGCCTTAATAGGAAGTCGAACTAAATTGATATGTTGTGCCTTCGTATCCGTTTTTCTAGTTATGGCCTTCCTGCCAGCTGCACTGAATAGACATATCTGAAATAAACATGAGAGGCCTAAACATGAGCGACAACATTTTGCAAAAATAATGAACCTCCTGCCAGAAAGGAATAGATATGGGGCAGGGCCAGAATATATGATCATGATTTGCCTCAGGGAACCCACACTGTCTTCATCAGCTGAAGGATTTGGCATGATGTCTCTCAAAGTGGAGCAGTATAGAACCAAATGTGGTTCATTAGCAAAACTTCATTAAGTTGAGCTTGAAGTTTTTCATTACAGCGTACATCATTTTTCACGTTCTTCTTTCGTTATACTTATGTGGCATTCCTTTTCCCATTTTTGTTTTACATACAATGTGTTACATTTTTTGGCTATAAACCCCTCGAGACAATGTTTTTACACAAAGAAAGAAAATAACTTGATGTATAACATCTGGCAAATTTAAAAGAAGGCCCAAATAATAAGGAATTTGTCGGAGACCGTGTTTTGCAAACTCAGCAACTAGGATGTTCCTTTTTTTGTTTTTTATGGGGCAACATGTTTACTGTTAATAAAATGTTTCTTCTTTCATGAATTGAATGTAAATGTTGAAATCAGTGTAAACAGTGTGTTCAAACAGCTGCTATGCGTTGGCAGAGTACCGCCATACTGCCACAAACTGCCACTTTTTACAGCGAAACAAACAACTGTCTGGAGATATTATTGGTGTCTACTCTAATGGTTAGTTAGTTGACTCAGCCAGTGTGTTCACAAACATCTGCTGGTACATTGGCCTGTTGAGAAAACCCACAAATGTAATTTATATTACAGTTGAACCACATGGAAATCAGACAGTGTGTAATCCATTCTGCCTGTTGTTGTGGCTTCTTCTTCTTCCTGTCACAGAGAATGTCAGTTGAGTAGGCGGTCCTTCAACATGGCCCAGGATATATGTGGACACACTGCTAAAAGACTGTGTTCAAATGCAGCCCAGACCACCCCCGAATGTGATCTGAGTGATCACATCGTAAAAGTATCCTCAATACATCTTGGTTGCATTCACATCTGTACTTGGAGCTGTCCGCTTGAGATTGGATCACTCAGGATGCATCTTAATACCATGTCTGAACAGGACAACATATGTCTGAAAGGGGCTTTAGTTTATAGTATGTTCCACATCAATGAACACTGTTTACTGCACTTCTCTTAATACAACCAGTGGCATATTTTCTTAAAACCGTCATTACCTGTCTAATGTCTGTCCATTCAAACTACACTCCTCCAGTTTGTAAGCTAAATGTGTAGTCTCTAAACTCGGGCTTGGATGAACCTGATGATGTCATAGTGATGTCATTATTTTCCAAGTATTGACACAGCTCTACCAGAGCAACGGACATAGACATTTAAAGGTAGGGAAGGCAATCCTGGAAAACTTTGATTGTTGAGTTTCATTCCAAGATCGTTTTGGTTGGTATTCGGCCTGAAATTCTAACTTAAAACATCGGTTTTGGTATTTGATAACCTGGGGATGAGACTGAACAATTATCTATCTTTCTCCAGAATTGCCTTCCCTACCCTTTACCATGAATTTACCATCAGTAAATTGGTAATACAAACAAGCCCAGCTGCATCTGCTTCCATTGTGAATAGATATGTATCTCTGGTTTCTTTGCAGCACAACATCATGCTAGAGAGGAGAAGAGAAGGCGTGAAACCTGACATGCCAACTGCTGCAGAGAGGCAGGAGCGGCTCACTGCTCTCGGAGGCAAACCATACTAAGAGTCAACTGAGTGGACACTGAAGACCAGCAGACTCACACGCTCACTTACTACAGGCCAATATTTTCACATGATGCCACTACCCCGCCTTGGATGGGTGGGTACTGTGATCCAAGGCCAGACCTGTCCTCTTGCTCAGGTTGTGTGGAGGTGACCATGTGTTGCTGGTCCTTTCTCAAATAAAATGGAAAAAGCAGGAAGTAACAAAATAAGATATCAATTAAATTATATACCTCAATACAATGGTTTGTGTTTGAAGGGAAAAGTCCGGTGCATGTTTTGAATTGTTAAATTATTACAAAACCAATTTACAACTGTATAGATTTCATCAGGAATATTCAAGGTCCATGTGAAAGAACCTGTGTCGATGATTACTACATGTTGAATATCTATGGATTTCAACCCACAAATATGTTGAAGTGTGCAGCCTGTGCAATGGACATTTCTTTCATTCGTTTATACTTATTAAAAGAAATGAGAATTGTATCTGTCATTGTTTCCCTAATGTTTGATTCACCACCTCAAATGTACCTCTGCCAAGGATGTGTTTTTTTGGAGGGTTGGTTGGTTTGTCAGCAGGAATACACAAAAACCACTGAATGGATTTCCAACAAACTTGGGTGAAGGATAAGTCTTGGCCCAGAATAGAGCCCACTCATTTTTAGTGTGTAATGCGATAAAGGGACGGATCCAGAATTTTTTCTCCCACAGAAGGGTGGGTCATTCTATAAAAGGGTTGCTTTTTGACCAGCAATTTCATCTTTTACTTGTATTCTTTTTTTAACAACTAAAACATGGTCACATAACAGTTAACCACTTACCATTATAAATCAACATAAATTACAGCTTAATGTATTTTAAAAAATGCTTGCTCTGCCTTTTCGTCACTGGTGTTACTGATGTTTTAGATCATAATTCAGGCTTCCTGGGATGTAATTGGACAATTTTATTTGCAAAATAATCAAAGAAAGAAAAGGTTAATGACATTATCAAGAGGTTTTTAAAAATGAGTAACAATTTAGTTTAAATATTTATGTGTACAGTATTATAATGTGACATTTTTCAATTTCTGTTATTCACATTTTGACATAACTTTAGAATTAATTGGCATTGAGTCTTTTGAAATATCATATCCTTAAAATGTTTACTAATGAATGTTGCAACAGTTAGCTAGATACAAAAAAACATATTCAAATAAAATGGACAACTCTGATGCCAGAACAGCAATATGCCATACAGTAACACCAGTGATGCACTGTAACACCAGTGACACAATGTGAAGGAAATGGCACAACTGAAGATGTTTCAAACAGATGTTATCAGTTTATTAGTATTTCACCTCAAATATTTTCACATGTAATGACTTGTTTTATTCATATTAAGTTGGAGTAGGTGGAGGGGTCAACAGAGTTTTTCCTGTACTGACTTTCTCTCTGTGCTTTGCCTGCCTGAGCCGCCATTTCCTCCGCTCTTATCTTTTCTCTCTTTCTGTGAGCTCCTTCACTCTCTTCTTTTTTGAGGGATATTTCGGTTTAAGTTTATTACATGGTCTAACACACTGTGACTCTGAGTAAGGTTGGAGGTTGGAGGCATAGACTGCAGTGTATTGTTATCGTGCAGTTTTTTCTGAGGTTGCTAAAACTACATAAGCTAGCGGTCGGAAAACTTGATCTCTCGAGGGGGGTCTTACTCGGTGTCACGATCTGTTAGACCATGGATTAAATTTACACCGGAATATCCCTTTAAGTAAGTTTGTTGTTTTTTTTTAAAGGTACGCTGCTCTGTGTCCAGGGACAGCATCCCTGTGAGCCTTTGCTTTTCAGCAGCACTCAACTTTGCTATATCTATACAAAGGAAAGTCATATGGTTACAATATTGAGTCAGCAATGAAATACTTATAAGTCTGTTTTATGTATATGCTGATCCTATCTATGTATTTGGGGGAAAGGGATTAGTGGTGCCTAATAATCGCCACTGGTGTTACCCACTGGTCACTGGTGTTACTAACTAGAACAGTAACACCAGTGACAGTAACACCAGTGACACATCACAAGCATTGACAGGTGGTCAACAGGATTAGGCTTTATTAAATTAAAGCAGACATTAAAGCATCAGAGGAGGTATGCACTCTTTTGAGTGCCATTCAAGTTTGCTTTGGTATCATATTCCTTTCGAAGTCCTCTGCATAATACACACACACGAGTGGTATCACTGTACCCTTAGCAAAAAGTAGTATACTTGAAGTTCATTTTATTAAGTATGCTTGAGTATAAGTATAGCAAGTATACTATGGACCGTGTACTTGTAGCATACTAGAAAGTATACTAATTTAATACTTCTTCAGACTAAGTTGGAACATTTCAAGTTTATTAAAGTATACTTTAAGTATACTTTATAAGGTCATTTTAAGTTTACAGATGTACACTTTCAAGTATACAAGAAGTACACTCATCTATATACTACTAGTGTACTGAGTATATACTTCTTTGCACCACAGTCCACAAGGGGCCTTACAGTATACTAAAGTACAAGTATAAGCTTTAGTATTAAAGTACAAGTCAAAGTATTAATTTACTTAGTCTTAGACTATTCTTTATACTTTTCAGTATAAGCCAAGTATACCTCACTATACTTTTCTTAAGTATATAAAATATAGTATATAAAAAGTACACTTCAAGTATACTGCCTCAGTTTTAGTAATAAAATAAGTATACTTGTAGTACACTTGAATAAACTACTTTTAGCTTAGGGTACCCTCGTTACTCCTGTCATTACACACTGTATTGCATAATGAAAATAATTGCTGATTTGATAATTAATTGTTGTTGTTGCCAATCGGACTACGCCTTTCTGTCACTCACGCCAAGATCATGACGTCACTACAACAACGTCAGCAGTCCGATGCTGAGCAGGAAACGTCCCCAGAGGCCGTCCTGTCCTGTCCACACGTGCCCCGTCGTCACGCCGCGGGCGGTCCGCTACACGTCAGCTCAACACGTCACAGCTACACTCACCGTCGCAGGTAACTTCTTCACTCTACCTGTCACAACTCACCTGCGTTCAACCATTAGAACTTAGAAGATTGCATGTGTTCGCTTAATGTACATCTGTCCTGTTCGACTAGTAAAGCGGCGTCAACTTGATGATGTGATCAGCAGCAGTCAGTCTGACGGAGAACATGGATTTAATGTGAAGTCCTTTGTGTTTCCCTGTCAACGCTGCTACAGACTCACAGGCTACTTGACACAGGTTACATGTGTTGTACTTTGCACATGTCATATGCACATGTCACACTGGGCTTTCAGAATCTATGGTGGGCATCTCACACTATTTTGTATTTTGTGATATTTTATATACAAAACAGTCTAACACTATTTTTTTGATTAATCAAATAAAAATAATCGCTGAATATGGCCCTGATACTAGTATGGAAGACTGATCGTGTTCATATTTTTGAAATCTATATTAACCAATGGGGTGGAGCAAGGGATCATTAGGTGATGGCGCAGAAGACAACTTTACCTTTGACTCCAACATCAAAGAGTTGTGACTTTACATGGACTTAAGCATTTTAACTTCAATTTCCTGAATAGATATGAATCAATCAATTGCATCTGTCAGCGATAAAATGGCATTTTACAGAATGAGTTGTTAAAAGGCACAATTTGCAAGAAAAGTAGATTGTTGATTCTCATGCCCAACCTGTCACATCCTGATGCTTTGGGATACTGATGAGTTGGGAAACCCAAAGCAGAGAGAAATATGTTGTGTTTATGGTTTACTCTTGTAATGAATATGACAAAAAATCTGACAATATAACTCATTGTGCCAGGACATCATTTGTGAAATGAACTGGCACATTAGCAGCTGTCTTTTTTGTGGCTAGGAAGATGTTCCTGGATGTTTCTTTCTGTTAACTCTGTCTAACTGATAAACAAACCAAAAAAAGTGAGTGTTGCTGTTTGTTTTGGTTCACAGACCTTGCTGCCCTCCACTAACCTTCCCATGGATGAGTATGTTGATCTCTGCTGTTCATTTGGGTAAGCTAAGGTTTTCATCAACTTCCCCAGCCTTCAGTTTAGGCTGGATGTCAGGTCAGGAGTCCTTGAGAGCTGCCTATCCAATTATAGTTTACCAGCTTTTATTGCCACCACAGCCCTGGAAATCACACATTTCCATCTATGTTAAAATCAGCTTAGAAACAACTGAAGATGAAATTCCTGTGACAAGTTCTTGTTAAAGTAAAGTAGACACCACCTGGCTTTACTGTGTTGGAAAGAAGCCACAGTCCATCTCTCTGTTGGATTCAAGTAGGTCAATGCAAGGAGAAAGGTATGCTGTGGGTGTACAATGGTAGATTGCTGGGAACTGTGCATGGGGGGTGGTGGATGGATGTAGGGTTGGAACAAGCTGCCAAACTATGTCTAATGGGGCAGCTTGGGTGGAGAAGCTTGCAAGACCGAAGTACATGTACTGTTGAGCATTGGTGGCTCCGCTGGGAAGTTTGGCTGAGGTCTGCTGCCAACAGTGACATGATGGCTTGAGTTGAAACCCTTCAAGCAGTTTCACAGAATTCAAATGCGTTGATCTGCAGTTCCAGATCCTAATTCTACATTAGTTGTTCGTTGGTCAGGTGTAATTGAAGGTTGCATTACATTGCATTACAGTCTTACATTTCAGTTCAGTGTGAGCCCTGTCTGTCGCTAACAACAAAATAACAGATAAGGATGGAGTGACTGGGTATAAGTTGACCTGACAGGTGATTACATATTCTTCCAATGCAGATTAGACAGTTTCACAAGAATAAAGAATGACCCCCAGTCCAGCTCAGAACTAAGAGCTAGAGTTAAAAAAACAATTAAAAGTCCTTTTGAGTTGAGTCCTTTGTGCTATTTTAGAAAATGGAGTGTTGATGGTGAATTGACGAGTCTTACAGCCTGTGGGATAAAGCTGCTCTGTAGTCGGGTAGCTTGGCAGAGGATACTTCTGTATCTTTGTCAGATAGCAGCAGGGTGAACAGACTGTGGCTTTTAGTATCCTGTAGGCTCCGAACGAACAGCTCACTTCATTGCTGATGCTCTGTAAATGGTGCCAGGGATGTTCTATGGATTTAATCACCCCTGTCGAGCCTTCCTGTCCTGGGCCGTTATGAACCAGGACGCCCCATTGCGCCTCCACATAAATTGACCAGATTCTTGCCCCGGAATTCCTCCTTCCTAAGTTTCCATAGGAAGTAGAACCTTTTTTAGGCTTTTTTAACCAGGCGGTGATGTGTGATGACCAAGAAAGGGTCTCAGTGATGGTAAGTCCAAGGAACCTATAACTGCACACAGTCCTCGGGGGCTCTGGTGTTGACTACTAAAGTAGAAGAGGTGTGACTGCCAATGCAATCCCTCTGTGTGTGCGTGGATCTCAGTCTGTGGATCAGGCAGGATGGGTCATAAAAAGTATCATCCTGATCGATAACAGGTGGGATGAGAGGGCAAAATACATCCTTAATGAGGAAAAAATATGAATGACATTACCTGCAGCGATCCCCCAGCAGTACAAATGTTATGGGTATCTCTACATTAACATGCGCATTTGCACACCAGGGACAGCTGATAAACTTCATTGATTATTTAAAACTCCTGACTTTGGAGAGTTTATGACTACAGCTTTCAGTTTTGCTGATTAAATGTGCCATGATATTTGGTTTGGTACATTACATTGGTGTTTGAACGGTGTAAATCCCCTTTGTGGATGCATCTAACGCGCTCTTTAAATAACAGGAAACAGACGCTTTTGACTTTAGACCAGCTTTTTACTGGTCTATAGCGCTGGCACTTTCTGCTGCCTCAAGATAGCAATCCCTCATCAGTATGCCTCCCAAAACCACATTTTAGGACCAACACGCCCAGGGGCACAACTACATTTGCCATTTCGACAAAGTGGGCACTGGGCCTGAAAATGACAACTGCTTTGGTCTGAAACTTGCAGTGACCCCTGCACTGTGACACTTGAACAAAGTACTGTTGCCAGTGCAATTTAGGTGACTGTAGAATGGCTAACCATTACTCCAACTGCAACATTTACAACAACTAACAAGAAAAGGCCTTACCTCAGTCCAGCCACCCATCGTCCATACTATGTATACAAATACAAATGAATTCTTCTGTTCCTCAGACTTCCTGTGTGGATAGCATCACTGCTTCAGGCCGCTAAACCCCTGAAAAGTGACTGTGCCCGTCGGAAGAAGGTCTACAGGCTTCTGCAGAGGAAACTGGTCAGTACTCATGTAATAAAATGCAAAATGTGTTTCACCCCGGCTTTTTTATGTCATACACTGTACAACTTTTTAATGCCTTTAACCTGGGGCTCATATAATAATGAGAAAACAGCTTTATTCATTATGTGATGAGAACAAGACCATATGGGTAAATTTGAAGGCAAAAACAAATGACTTGTTTTTCCCAAAGGTTTGAAACTCATGGTGGTGGCAGGGGCCACTCATTCATTCCACTATGGACTTTATTAATATGATAACATGTTTGATTTGTGTGTTTATAAGAGGAGACAGAGTGGGATGTAGCAAAGCACAGTATTTATAGTTGGACCACAGTAATCAGTCAAAATTAGTAGAACAGCAGATACTTCTTTTTACATCTCCCTGCTGCCGGGTGGTTAAGCATCTGATCAGAATGCCTTGTAGACACATTCATGTACAGGTACAGTATTCAAGTCATATTCAGCTGGTAAAGAGTCTACAGGGCATATCCACAAGATGAAGGAGGGATCAATAATCCTATCTGGAGGATGTGGCCGGGGAGAAGAAAATGTGGTCTAACAGCAGGATTTCTCTTGATCCCCCTTATTGCCAATTCCCCTCAGTCTGGACTATGTTGCTCTCACCACGATCCGAACAAGAACCCTAGTCAGAGATAGTGGGTGCAATTCCACTGTTCCTCTGCCTATAAAGATTATGAAGACATTAGGGCTATGAAAAAATAACGCGTGAAAACAAATTACGCAGATTAATCGCGCTCTATGACCAGCAGCTTTGTAAACTGGAGGCTGAAGGCTGATGACTAAACGCTGCTTGGCATAGCCAATACGAAGGTGCATGTTCTAAGCCCTAGCTTGATATACACCTCCCCATGTTGCATGTTGCACCGCCGGGGACCACAAGGAATGTTATTGGTTCACTTGAAAGCATTACATTTCCTGGCTTCCCATGATGCCTAGTGGTGTTTTTGAGCAGTAGTTTTCACCAATAAAGCACTCTTTGGTTGTTGCAGTCCCTTCTGACCCGCTACCGCTGCTCGTCTTGGATTAAACTCCTCCTCCGGAGCCTCTCTTCGCTGTTGGAGAGAGTGGACAGGTTGAATGTCTGCAGGGTGGGCTGCCCCTTTATATATAGCCCTCCCTGCCTGTCCGCTCTTGCAGAATCAATCAGTTCAAAGTCAGCAGGCAATCTGCTCACCACCGCCAGCAATGCAGACACACCAGCCCGCATGTATAAATGCTCACTACAGTGTAGTCCACTTACATAGGTTAAGGTGTTGGATGCATCCAACCATGATAAATTTCTAACCTTTATTTACGATAAAGTTTTTTTTTGTGGGAGTCCTCTCCCTAGAAAACACTACATCAACAGCCAATCGCACAGCAGAGAAACAAATGCATGTGGTGGATGCATGTTTCTGGTCCCCGCCACTAACAACAACTCAGAATGACGGTGACCACCTCTGTGTCAAGCCGACACAAGAAAATGAGCGGTCCGACTAGCACAACCGAGTGCGAGGAAACTGACAAAGACGAAGAAATTGAACCAAATCATCTTCCATCATCTCAACAGGTACTGACCCATTCAGTACTCCGAAAGCATGAGTTTGCGCTGTCATGCTAGCCTCAGCCTCCCTGCAAGTAGCCAACAGACCGGCCCCACTGCTTCTACTAGTCAAACTTCATTTTGACAACCAAGAATTGCCGCTACTTTTTCAGCCATTACCCCTATGAGAAGAAACCGAAGCGATACAAAGACATAACCAGCACTATTACTCACTGTCCGAACCACTTCAAGTCTTACAGAACAGGAGGCTAATGAAGCTGAACTGAACAACTACCTGCAAGCTCAAGAATGTGAAATATTCACAGAATACAGTAGCATATTATCCTCAACATTTAACTTTTTATTATTTTCTTTAATCAATGTTCAGTTCATTACACTACCTCTAAAATGTTTCAGACATGTTTGAAACAAACAATTTGTTGTACATATTTATAATTTTATTTTTGTATGGCACTTTCATACAGAAACTAGCACAAAGTGCCTCACAGAGATTAAAAACCACAACAGAGATTAAAAACAACAAAGATCAAGAAAAAAAATCAAAAGAACCCAGCCCTCCCACACATACGCACACAAACACACATACCCACACACTCACACCCACACCTACACTAGCTGTCACTAAAGAGACATGGCCGGGCACCGAGACCTGAGGCGAGGAGGAATGGGACAGCACCCCCAGCGGCGGACCAGAGACAACTCCCGGTCTGGCAGGCCCCCATGAGGAAACACTGGAGATTAAAAACAGACAGATTAAAACAGTAAAATAAGGCGAAAAGCATAGAGGCTAAAAACATGAAGGACTAAAACAGTAAAATAGGATAAAAGATACAAATGCTACGACTAACACAGCATAAAAGGAATTACAAATAATTAAAGACATCGAATTAAAATTTCAACATTGAACATAAACATATTTGGTTGGTTGGTTCTGTTGAATGTTTGTCATCTAGTATCTGACAATTAATACATGTATTTTATAAACCATAATTAACCTTCTGGTTCGTTTGGGTTGGGTCCCAAGGAGAATACTTAAAACAGTCAATTCAACATCATTACTATTGTTAAATAATCCTGATAATTATCGACATCGATCAGTATAAAATAACATATCATGATAACACTTTTGGCCATATCGCCGAGCCCTAATTTGCACTGAAATATTTTTCAATATTTACAGCAAATATTGGGTGATACATCTAGATTAATTAATCACAAAGCATGAATTTAATTGGATTTTATTTTAATAACTTGACAGCCATTGAAAAAATATAACAAAAACCAATACTGTCTCTGCAAATTGTCACGAACTGGCTCAATGTTTGTGACAATGAGGGGAGACAAGTCAGGTTTTTAAGTTTCAACAAAAATGTTTATTTGTAACCTTCAGAAGGAAACTACCTACGAAAGCATGGGGTGTGGAGAGTAGCGGCATCAGTATTGAATGCAGTGTATGGATGAGTAAGGCGTGTGTGTGTGTGTGTGTGTGTGTGTGTGTGTGTGTGTGTGTGTGTGTGTGTGTGTGTGTGTGTGTGTGTGTGTGTGTGTGTGTGTGTGTGTGTGTGTGTGTGTGTGTGTGTGTGTGTGTGTGTGTTGTTGCATGCCAGAAAAACACTGAGATGAACCCAGAACCTGTGAAGGTGTGGAGCCTGGGAGAGAGAGGGGAGACAAACAGACCAAGCTGTTATTTGTAGCCTTGGTAGAGGTCTAGCCAGGTGTCAGCACCTGGTCTGAACGACCCCCCCTGACTGCCAGCTCCTGCAGGAGGTGATCAGCTGCATCAGGGTGAGAGGAAAAAGGGAGGCGTCTTAACAAAATAAGGAAGGAATGCTATCAGAAATGTGTAAATTTGCAAATGAATATATTTATTTCACCACTCAGTGCACTCTCAGTGCATATTGTTTATTATTATACTATAATAATGTTATTTCTAACTGACAACTGCACATTCTCAAGCTCTTAAGCTTTGAACTTGAATTTGATCTGTTTTGAATTTCAATTGACTAATCAGTTATCTAACAGTGTTCTATTAGCTGCCATGTATCAGCAGTGGAAAAAAAGCATAAAACATAATCCAAAGTGGTACTGGAATTATACATCATTTCATATGTAAATCAAGGTCACAGACTATGATTTATTATATAGTGACTATTTGATGTGTGTTTTGCAATTTGAAGAAGTCTTCTTTTATTGTCAGCATTGCAGAAGCCCAATCGGTAGTTCAGTAAGAGCAAGAACAAACTTTGTAGATGGTAGAAAAAAGATAATCTTACTCAGATATTCTCCATCACTGATAGAGGTTCCTGTGGCAAAAATAGAAAAGACGTGGAATGCCATGATACAAAGGGCGCACCTAAGCCAGTCCCCCCTGGCCAGTACTCACACGGCCCCCACTCCCACGTTGCGTACCCGTCCTTGTGATCATGCATGTACCAACCGTACCATACTGAAGCACCCTTCTTCCAGTGGTGCCAGGCTGAAGTACAGAGCGCTCACGCTAGTCTAACAAACTGTACTGTACTGCATCCCAGGACACGGTACAGATGTGTGGTGCCAGGTGTGAGTGCGCCCTAAGTGCCTCTTTTAGTGGCATTAACTCAGAAAGTTTCCATATGTGACTTGTCCCTCAGTTTACAATATGTATGGCTCATGACTACTGATCATAGAGAGATGCTATTTCTAGAGGAGATGATAAGTGAATGCTGCTTTTTAACCACTTTTAACTGAAACTCGGAATGCAACCTGGTCCAGAGCAAATTCAGTCTGCAGCGTAAGTTACCATCGTGATCTCCCCAGGTTAAAGGAGAGCCACCTCCATGAAAACCCTGGCTTCACACTCAACATATGTTCCTGACCCACTAATCTTGCTTCATAGTTCACCCCTTTGAATATGCAACAGGAAATGGATCCTCAAGAGTTAGTCTTGCATTTTCACAGCCACCAGCAGTCATGAAATATTGTTGCAGCTCTCTTCCCTTTATCCTTCTCTCACTTTTATACCAGATGTTTCACAGGGTTGGTGTGAAAGAGGGGAACCTGTGTCAGCCCACCTATGTTTACCCTGAAGAGGTGAAAATGTTGGTGCGTTCTGTCTTCTCACAGGACATTTGTGACTACCACAACCCCTACCATGATCAGGTGAGGATGAGCTCTTTTCACAGTTCACTTGATCCCAGATGTCATTTATTCAGGCATGTAGAATCAACCACAAGAGACATTTGATGTCAGATTAATTCTCAAGTTGAAAGGATGTGTTGTAAAGTTATGACATTTTAAAGGAAAATCTAAAACTCAACCACAAAATAAGCTGCGTGAATGTTTTCACCTCACCAGCACACCTGAAGGCAGATAATCATGTAACCTGGGTAGCCTTTGGGAGTCACAGGTGAACAAATGATGAGATTGGAAATGAGGGAAGCCACACAATTTTTCAACAGTGATTGTGGGTCTGTGTGTTGTTTTATACAAGCTTGTTTTTATTCATTCAGTACACACAGCCTTTTATAAGTTTTTTTAATCTTCATACCAATAAAGTGATTAACATCGTGCCATGGCAGACCTAATTTTTTGCAACACCATGCATCAGAAATTACTTCAAGTTCCTTTTTTGTTGTTCGGCCACCACTACCACATTTTGCTGAAAAGCTCAGCTTCAATGGATTGATCACATTGTTCTGCAACACGAAAAGACACAGCGCTCTGCCCCTCATCTGCTGCAGCTGAATGCTGAGAAGTGAAAGCCTGGGGAGGAGCAAATCAGACAACAAAAGGGAGTGCTTGAGTTGCAAAGTCAAATCGCTACTCACACTTAAGTACAGAGGTTCTGATGTACATACAAACCAATATGGACCATGACAAAGTTCTCACAGTCATGCAGAGGCAGAATCACATCACAGCCCTGCTGATGGAGCAGCAGTCCACATTGTCATTGCCCAAGAGATATACCAACTGTTTTTTTTTTTTACTGACTTTTACCCCTGTCCACGAGGCACTCGACCAGCTCTCCGTTTAAGGGGTTAGATTCCTAAACCTACAAGAGGTTGCTTAAAAACTGTGAATTTAAATAGGGATTTCTTAAGCTGGTGATGAGGAGACTCGCCTAGCTTCTAACTGCCTGAATCCGAACGTCTACCCTGCTCCCTCTGGTTTGGCACCTTGACATGAAGCCCTTGAGTCAGATACGGCCACCAGCCACGCCCGTTCTGGCAGCTCTCCTCTACATGATCTGTGCACTTGGTATGGTGCTAGGTTGGATTTTAAGGGCTTTTGGTAAACCCTAAGGGACTGTTTCAATTTGGTTGGCTAGAGTCACCTTTAAGAACCTTTAAGATATTATGCACACTTAACACCTGACTTTTACTTTCATCAAAGAGACATGAAATCAATGTCCACAACTTTAACTGTATTATGTAGGTTTTATTGCTTTTATTGATTCTAGCAAGGGCAAAGCATACAGCGCAATACTTTTTTCAACTATCAGTCATGATCAAAAATCCTTATTGATAAATCACAATACTTTAAAGAACAAATTAATCTAAAAGAGCTGAGGCCTGGTTAGAAATACTTATATCTAGGTCAGATGGAGAGGGTCAGGTCTATCCATGACTTGCCTTTCCCTTCCTGCTGAAAGTCCAAGTCCTTCAGGCAAATCACAACCCTGGCCAAAGTCTCGTAACTTGCTCAAAGTCCAAACTTCCTCCCAGCAGCGTGAACAAAAGTACTCCAATATCCAAATTGTAATCCACAGCATTTTGGCAAAATGGTTAATCTGTTGTGCTCTTAATTCCTTGGTCTGTTTCTGCTGAAGATTTCTTGAAGTCCTTTCTGCGATGTTTAGGCTGCTCACATTCTCCGTCTCAGGTGTTTCTTCAAGGCTGGAGCGAGTGGAAGAACCAACTTTAGTCTGTGCTTCTCGGTTTATATGCTCTCTTGCCTTGGACAGTGGCTTGGTTTTATGTCCTTATTAGGATATTTTCTCAGCATCTCTCCGTTCAATGACTAATAGTCCCTTGATGATGTATTGACCTAATCAGTTCTTCAACACATTCTCATGACCTCAGCTCAACACCATTTCTTCACTGATTGTCATCAGGTTTCTAAACTTCAACACATTGTTTTCAATCATGGTTACCCATTGTACATTGTATGTTGCACATTTTACTATACTTATAGCCAAGTACAACACTTAATTCTTATTGTGACAATAAGACAGAGACAGAGTGACATACAGAGCCTTGAGTGTGACACTTACTCTTCACTTTCTCCTCCAACACAACCTTAAAATAATGAGCTAACATTCCCTTCATTACACATTCCTTTACTGTAATTATGGCAAACACAATGCAGCGGGCAGAGCTTTTATATACTTCCGAATCATTTCAGGACTATGTATAATGTCCATTTCTTGTATTTGTGTCTGGCAGGAGTGTATGAATCTCAACTTTCCTGACACTGTCTCTGTGTGTGTACATACTGGTATTTATATTAGACAGGAGTAAATGAATCTCAACTATTCTGACACAACTTTTGCTGGAGACCTTCAGGAGCAGAAGGAGCAGAAGCAAAGGCTGCTAACAACATAGATTGTATATATGTTTTGGAGCAGTGCAACAAGGGACAACCAAGACAGCTGGTTAAGAGCTGTCAGCAAATGCCACCTTGCAGGGGATATCAAAAAGCAAAGACACTTTTGCAAGAACATCTTGGAAATGAGCAAAGAATAGCCACTGTGTACATGGAAAAAGCTCTTGGATGGTTGCCAGTGAAATTGGAGGATTTGCAATCCAAGCTTTTGCATTGTTTCTTCTGATTTTCTTTGAGTTTCTTATGCTGTAATGCCATGGAGCACTGTTCTTTTTACGTATATTTTACATATTTTCTACTTATTTATTAATACTGTTTTAATTGATTTGTCTTTTTTTGCCATCCTGTTTGCTGCTGTAATAATGCAGATCTTCCCGTTGTGGGACTAATAAACCATTATTTATCTATCTAAGCAGTTTCGGGGTCTTGTTCACGAGTGATGGGAAAATGAAGCGTGAGCTGGCCAGCTGGTTTGGTGCACTGCCAGCAGTACTGCTGGTGCTGCGCTGGACCGTCGTGGTGAAGAGGGATCTGAGCTAGAAGGCGAAACTGTAGATTTACCAGTTAATTTATGTGGAAAGCGTTGCTGGGGAGAAGGATGTCTGGAATACCCTTCTAAGCCTGCTGCCTCTGCGACCCAACCCCAGATAAGCTGAAGAAAATGGATGCATGGATGGTTACAGCTATATTGTCAAGTCTATTCACAATACAGCTGTCAATGAACTTGTCTGTTGCCTCTGATTAACTGTTTGGAAACGGTAAGGACAAATCTATCTCCTCACCAAAACATAAAGATGTAAACCAAGGATCACAAGTTTGCATCAAGTGGAAAGGATGCAGTTTCTCTACATCTTTTGCAGCTGTTAATCCACAAACTGTGACTCAATAGCAAAAGGAGAAAAACACACAAATGGAAAATAAGCTTTTATCAATTTTTCAGTCATAAGGTATGAAGTTTGGAATCTAAATTACAGCTTAATATCTATTTATACCAAACAAAATGAGCTACTGTATTTGAAAATGAGGTGTCTCATAATATATATAATATATATAATATATGATATAAGTATTGTGTAAAACAGTATTTATGTAATAATATGTAACTGTTTTTGTGTCATTCCAGGTAGTTTACGTCACTGTAGAAGATCTGCACAAAGTTGAAATCAACTAAAGTGTATGTCTCTGCATTCGGTCTGTGCTTGCCTTTATAATATACAACTTACAGTTATGGGGCAGTTCTAGTTTTGTAATGTGGTAAGATTATTTCTACTCAGTGTTAGTGTTATTAGTGTATGTGTCAAAATGTTCAGAATGTTGTGTCAAGATCCTTCACTGGTTGTTCTGTATGATACAGTATGCATGTGTTTTCTCTACTGTATGTTTAAGGGTTGACTCTTACCATACCACACCATAATTGCAAATAAACCATTTTAATGGAAAAAGAAGCTCACGTTCTGAATATCACTGTTCATTTTTAACAAGCTCTCCAAGCTTGACACATTTCATCTGATTGTTTCAGTTGTGTATCTTACAAGCATTTGTTGGAAATGTCATACTGGAACAACAGATAATGCAACAGCTGACTGACACTTGAGTGAATGGATCACATTTCTATATCTGAATATCCATTTGTATCGTGTACAGTGATGTGACAACAATACCGTTAGAATGCAAATTAAAGTTCATCTTTTGAATGATATGTCTCACTTGAGGATTTTTTCCTGTCTTAGTTTGTTAGGCAATAACAAAAAACGCCACATAGTTTTGTCATCTCACTATCAGTTGGAAATCAGAAAATATATTTAATTTCAAAGTTGTAAGACAACAAATGACATATCAGGTGCCACCATGAATTACTTAAAATAAATGAGATTAACGCACAGATCAGACAAAGGGAGTTACACGGTGAGGCCAATTCAAAGTAAGGAAAGGGAAGGTCATGAGCCATCCACACCTGACCTGTTGGACCTATGTCTCCTCCAGCAACCAGACACAGTGTTTATGTTGATCTCGTTCTCTCCTCATTGTTCTCATTCCAAATGCAGACCCTTAAGTCGACATTCATTCATGTGACATCTGACATGAGGCTACAGATAATTCACTTTTGATGCAGTGACACAAATTAAGTTCACAAATGACAAGCAGTCTGTGAACGCAGGTTCAACAATCTATATTTAAATACATCAACATTCTACTATCATGTGAAAATACTTGTTTAATCCATATTTTTGTGGATTTCTTAAACATTTATTTAAAACAATGTGAATGTGTCGTAAAAAAACAAAAAAGAAAAAAACATGGTAAATATTAAAATACATGTGTGAAACCCTCTGTGTGTTCACATTAATGTTGTGATTAGAGGCACTCACAGAGTCAGTCACAAGGAGTCAGCCCTGACTCTAACCCTACCTTCAGATCTCTGCTGACACACCCTGACACACTTGTTTGATGATCAGCTTGACATCACATTTGCAATTAACTGAAAATGTAAAATGCCAGTGTGGATAACAAAAAGATCCCCTGTGCCTTATATGGGCTATTTAAGACCAATTCAGCTACCTTCTAGAAAGGACAGTTGTTTCTTTTTCTTTTTTTTAAAGTGACGTGCCGAGCGGCTGGATTTTTACATTTCCTGTGTCTGACCTGTAAAGCTCAAAGTTGAAAGGTGTTAAAAGAATGCACTTTTAGAAAAACATTTCTCTGCTTTGTTTATTAGTTTTCCCAATTGAAAAAGAAACGACAGAAGACCCTATAAAACCACACACTGTAGAGAAACAACAGTGCTCCTTTTGAATCTTTGGTGGAATGAGGCTGGTGAAAAGGTCTGGGCGGTAGGATTTATTCACATTACTGAGTCACGTTGATTGCATTAGGTCTTCTTTAATCTATGGTTACCCGAATAAACTTGGAGCTGGGTGTAGGTCACTCACCATTTGATAAAAAAGGGAAGCCATGTATTGAAATGGTTCTGGCAGCAGGGGGCGCTGTATGCCGGCCCTGACTTTGTTGTGTATTGGAGACTGTATGGCGATAAATCCCCGCTGAGCCTGGATTGGACCTGAGGTTTTCATGTTGTTCTGAGCTTTCACTCGGGGCTCACAGGTGCGGGTCAGTTGCGGGTCAGTTGCGGGTCAGGTGCTGTGGCAGCGCGTGCGCTCGGTGTGGTCAGCCGCTGGCATCATCAACGTCAAGTGTCTGCGGGAAAGAAAAGTTGCTCCCGGAGCTGACAGTATGGGAGACGTTCTCCGAAGTACCAGACAGTGTTCCAACACAAGTCAGAGCTACTTCTAAGTGAGCTGTGAACCTTTCTTGAGCCGAAACAAGCTGACAGCCGCGGGGAACAGGAATGGATAGCCGGGGCTGCAGTGGAGATCCTGCCGCGGAGAGCAGCGGCTCGGCCCGCAGAGAGGAGCCGAGCAGCGGCGGCCGGCCGGAGCTGCTCGTGTACCTCACCTCCCTGCAGGAGAGGTACGGGGCCGCGAAGTTCAGCCTGGCGGCGTACCTGCTCTGCTGGGCTCTGCTCAGATGGTACCGGGTGAGATTCTTTCCTTACATGTTGAGCTGTGACTTTTAAAGCGGTCTCGCTCCAAAGTGAAGACGAACTCGGGCACTTAACTTCACTTCGCTGGGCCTAATTCTCAAGAGAGGCACAGCACACATGGATATACAGGCTGTATCCACGCTGCGTTTTAATACAGGGACTTTCTACAGTGTTAGTCCTCACACATGTTGCTTACAGCGCCCAGACTGATGTGTGTGTGTGTGTGTGTGTGTGCGGCCCGTGTCAAAGTCCTTTATTGAGATGAAATGCTGTATTCAGGCGACTTGTTCCTGTGGGACTACACTGTTGGAAACTACATCCCTATAGATTCATGTTGGATCAGTACAGCAGAGTTTACTGGAGTGTAGAGTGCCAGAGGCCATACTGTTGTGAGATGGGTCAGCTTGTCAACAGACTACATGGTATTTTAGTAACATATTCCACTGGATCACCAGACAGTGTTGTTCATTTGAATACTGTGGATTACCTAAAAATGTAACATTGAAAATATTACAACTTCTGCTAAATATGGGCACGGACACTAAGATGTGAGTTCCACAAATATTATTTTTTCTCTTTTAAACATCTCAAAACATTTTCAATACAAATAAAATGCACGCTGCATATTCAACATTTACAGTTACAGTACAGTACAAAAACAGTCGCTGGCTCAGACTACAGGTCCGCTGTGTATTCCCACTAAGTGTGTCGCCACACCGCCTTTCATAATGACACAATGCTCAGAACGCTCTGTACTCCAACACTTAATCCCTAGAAAAACTACAAGTTTGACATGTTTAGGGATTAGTAAAGATACAATTTGAGGTCGACATGATAATGAATTCAACTGTTTGGTAAATGCAGTAAGTCTCTGAGCCGGAGTGGAGAAAATAGACTCTTTCTAGAGTACTATTTGCATGAGGCTAGTATTACCAGGAAACCTCATGCCATTTAGAAATGACCACCTCACCTTTGTGTTTCATGTAGCACAGTCGCACGGTACAAGCAAAGTCTATGTTTCACTTTCTTTGACTGACATTATGTAACATCCACTTTTAGTGGCAAGATGTCTGTTCTTCAGCAGCCATGTTATTAATGAAGTTTAGAATTGATTTGCCAGCTGTCTCTACGTGTTATAAGCAATACGCACATGCAGCTGATTTGAAGCACATAAAGGATACTTTGTGGCTGTACTCGAGTATACCAACCTTTGGTTGCTTCGAAGCTTCGCTGTCATCTTTTAAATGTAAATGATATCACATGACCTCTGTGTTTGGTGAAGTGTGGTAGGTATGTTACAGTGGAATTCTACTTTATATACATAAATAATAGACTGATTATTGATTGAATCAATAATCCTCTCAGTTGATCCAGAGTTTCAGTTACTAAAGTTTGAGTTAACCAAAACCTGGCAATCTGCTGATGAAACAACCTAATGTTATGTGTGGTAGTGCAGTGGTGTGTACTATAGAGAACAGACGACACAAGAGGACAATAACAAGCTGAATTTCTACAAAATGGAGGTAATCCATTAGACCTGACTGCTTTCTGTTTTGTACAGTTGATGCCATGTTGCTTGGTTGAAAACAAATGCAAAACACATAATTCCACTCAGGGTTCATGAATGAGTATTGATCCTTCCGGATTAGAGCCATAGAAAGATTAGCTGCTAAAATCTTTTGTAGATGTTTGGAACAGCTGACCAGGGACGGACCAGTATTGTGCAGCTTGTTGGAGTTTCAGGTACAATGTTTATCATGTTAACAGGAGATCATTTTAGTTGACTGTCTGTCTTTCTGGCGGAGAAACCTGTCTAGAGGAGGTAAGCCTCATCATGACAAGGCTAAACCTATCTAATAATGTGACTAAGCATGCGGTCATATTAAGATGTTATGTCACGACTGACCTTGGCAAAATAATTGTTTCTTATTATTATCCTGATAATCATCAAAATATGCTTAAAAGCCTTATAAGGACACTGAAGCATACTAGAAGCACTTTTCCTTACATCTACATTTACATATACATTTATTGTATTGCAGACAGGACACACATCTTTTTGTAGCCATCATCTTTTTATTTCCTGAAACAAACTGTTTGTTGTTAGAATGACTGAAAAGATGCAGACCCCCTTGTGGTAATAAAAAATAGGAAATCAATATAGCACTGTTTGTTCTTGAGCTAACAGTTTTTTCAAGTCAAACATGAGAAGTTAATCACCATCATCCCAATTCACAATTATCAGGATTCACCATGTTTGTTATCAGGATTGGCAATAAAAGCATATATTGTCCCATCCCTAAATGTGACTGTAATAATAGTCTAAAAGAGTGTGTCAGTAAGTCCAATGGGCCAAAAATATTTTAAATTCCTCCAGCCTTTCCATTTAATGGAGTTGGACTCCTTGCAGTCCTAAAATATCATATAATTCTGTGTGCACAAATTGTTGTCATATTGTATAATTGTTTGTGTTTCTATTATTGTTTCCTATCAATTAATTACACGTGCAGCTATTCAACTCAGTGATTTACATATATTCAGTGGCTATCATCAGTGGCTAAGCAGGAGGAGAACATGTTTATAGATATCAGTGTTGGATAAGGTGGAAGAAGGGTGTATAGCAGTGCAGTGGTTCCCAGCCTTTTTCTTCTGTGACCATTAAAAACAAGTCAGTGTTTACTTGTTACCCACGTAAGTACATGTGGACAAATATGGGGATGACAGGATGTTTGTAATAACCTGGCGTGTTTTCTTGGCACTTTGGTCAGTGATTCGAATGCTGCAGTGCATCATGAAAGTTTGTCACGACTCTCTGCACATTGTCTTGACAAAACCATTACCCAGCTTAACGAGAGAAGGGCGTGTCATGAAGAGGGTCGCTCTACAAGGTGGAAAATGTCCATGGACTTGTCTTCTGTTGATTGCAGGGACAAGAAAAGTCATGTCTTAAATCTGCCTGCAGGCTCAACTCAGTTCATGGATGACTGCAGACATGCAGCGTGTGCAGGTTTGTGAAGGGGAATGGAAAAGGCCTTTCAGTCATGGTTGCATTTTCCTGATTTTCACCTTGTGTCAGCATGCACCAAATCACAACTTTTCCAGGATGGAGGGTTGTGACCCCCCCGACCCCCCTCCCGCGGAATATCCACCTATACCAACATGTGATTTGACACTCTATTAGTGATAATAGTAATGTGTGACCCCTATCACTTTTTACATCCACTGTGTGTTAGCTAGTGACTAGCTAGCTGCCATTCATTCTCCCAGTTAGCCACTAGCATCTTACATCACCAGAGTGTAGTATTATCAAACAGTATTCGTTTTCTTAAATTTAACAACATTTTTATGATGAAATAACTCACATTTATACATTATTTTAGGAATCCTGTCTAAATAACCATTAATGTGTGTGAGGGAATCTGTCAGCTGTCGTTGATTGAGAGCTGTTGCTTTGCACGGCGCCCCTTGCGCACATTAAGACCTCCACAATGAAGAAAGCGGTACATGTGGAGTACCAACTCTGTTAATGTCCACATGGATCGTCCAAATGTATTCCTATCAATTATTGTGACATTACTGTGCAGTGCTGGCCTGATGTTGCAGGACAGTTTTTTTTTCTTCTCCGAGAGTGATGATCCTGAACCTGTGTTCTGCATTGCTTGCTTCAGTGTTGACATTCACCTGATGTTTGTTGTTAAGATTGTTGTGCTGACATAATCAGGTAAGAGCTAGGGTTGGGCTGAAATTACTGTAATTAAGTCACTTTCTGGGTACTTGTACTTTAAGTGTTTTCAAGTCCGTAATTTTACTCATACTTTGGCAGGTTTGGAGAGGTGACCATCTCTCTGCTATTAAGGGTTAGGTCCCTATACCTATGAGGTGTTACTTTAAAATTGAATTAAATAGGGACTGCTTAAGCTGGTATCGAGGAGACTGGCCTAGCTTCTCACTGTCTACGTCTGAACGTCTACCCTGCTTCCTGTGGCTTGGTTTCTGACATGAATAGCCCTCGAATCAGATATGGCCACCAGCCACGCCCGTTAATGACAGCTCTCCTCCTAATGATTGGAGCACTTGGTATGCTGCTAGGTTCAGGGACTGTTTCAATTTGTTGAGCTCGAGTAACCTTTAAGAACCTTTAAGATATTTTGCACACTTATCACCTACTTTTTCCTTCCATCAGAGAATCATAGAATCAGTGTGCACAACTTCTACTTTAACTACAGTTAAAGGTTTATTACAGAGTTTTAGCTAGAGCATCTCAATTACTATCAATCACTATCAAGAATACCTGTTGATAAAGATCACAATTCAGTGTATAATAAAGATTTATCTAAAAGAGCTGCAGTGAGTTAAAATACTTAGATGTAGTAGAGATTGAGATGGCCAGGCCTTTCCGGTCAGACTGCTTTTCTCTTCCTGCTGAAAGTTCAGGATCTTGCAACAATTCTCAACCAGAGGTCCCCAAATTTCCTCAAAGTCCAAACTTCATACCATCAGAGTGAACAAAAGAACTCCAATGTCCAAATTATAATATATATAAACAGTTCAAAAGAAACACTGTGTTTAGTGTTTGAGAAGAATAGCCAACTTTGTAGTATTATTGTAGTACCCCTAGTTTTACTTGTAGGGCTAATGTGTCAGCAGTGTACCTCATACTTCAGTACAGATTTTCAGTACTCCTTCCATCACTGGTAAGAATGTGTGACTGCGCAAAATAATGTATTGTTACCTCAAATTGTATTAGATGGAGTCCTCTCCTCTGTTAATATGATTTACTCACAGATGTGTGAATTGAATGAATGCTAATGTATTTTCAGCTAAACAAAACAAACACGACACGACAAAACGAACAAAACACAAAAAAACTAGACAATACTTGAGCTCAATTTCTCAAAAAAGTATTTTGCCGGTAGAAGCTTCCAAGCATTCAGGGCAAGCCTACAAAGGTTGCTGACCAGGAGTCAGTGGACATCTGAGGCTGGAGCAGAACAGCTAGAAAGTACACCTTGCCTGAGGAGTTTTTTTCATCAAACTATGTGTGCCATGTAGCCATTTCAGTTGTAGTAGAGCTTTGTGTTAGCATTTCCAGTTAAATTGAAGCCAGGAAGGTTATTGAGACTTTTCAGGTCTTACCTTTCCCAGTTGATTCTGGTATCCACTGGCTCTTCTCCTTGCTCTTTGTCTATTATTTCTTATCATAGCCTTTGAAATTGCTCAAACAGTATCAGTATGCCTAAAGCACAACCTTGAAGTGTTGACTAATACAGACAGGGTAGTACTAGTATGTAGTAGCCCACCCTCACTGTACCACATGTAGTTTGATGTAAACTTATTTTGTTTTTTTTTCTTTCTTCTCTTCAGACACTCAGAGGCCAGTCTGCTCCTCAACAGGTAGGAAAGTCGTTTTGTAACTGTTAACTTTTGTTTGGACAATTGTCTCGCTGGCTCTGCTCTGTAGGGAGCAAAGGGTTCCTGCTGTCATAGCAGTGGATAAGTCACTGACCCACACTGTTGTGGTCCTGCTTGGTAGTAGAGCTGACTGGGGCCACCCTGAGGTCTCCTCTCTTAAACTGAAGCTGTCAATTGTCACTATGTTTGTGGCAGCGTTGGTTACCAGAGACATATGTGTTCACCTCTTAGTACTTCTTTTACTTTTAGTATTGTCAAAAGCATGGAAATATCAATACATATAAATACTGCACATTTTTTGTAAATGTTTTTTTTTTGCATTTAAGTTAAGTAAATGAACTAAGACGCTGTTGTGCTTAACACACTGCACACAAGCCTCGTTGTATTTATCTTTTAATAACAATCTGAAATGTTATGCCCTCAGTGTTGTGGCAGTTTTTGCTGCTGTTCACTCATCATTTTTGCAGCTGTATTTTCTGTATCAATTTGACTGCTGACCTGCTGGAAATGTCAACAGGCTGGACACACTGGATGCCTGTGTACTGCAGCGAGGCTCCTGCCTGCCCTATCTGTTTACATGGAGTCTGACTTTGATAATTATTGATAAATATGATAACTTGATTTTCCTTTACCCTGTTGAAAGAATGAGAAAGCTGGAGGGGGAACGAGAGGGGATGAGGGAAAAAAAGTTAAAGTGAAAGAAAGAGAGTGCACAGGATTCTACAGATACGGACATTTAAGTATGGATAGTTGTGGTGGACCATGTGTACACTAGTGCACATTTTTGTACTTATTTTGTGTTGCAATTAGCTTAATTTTAAAGTGATTATTAGTATGGAGGATGAAATGAATGTGACTGTAACATACAAATCCTGTCTCTGTTCTGAAGTGGTTTGGTTAGGAAGAGCTGAGCCGGTTGTGTTTGTCTTTCAGTCTGCTCTGACACATAAACACAGGGCAAAAAAAGAAACAGATTTCAGTGCCGTGATCTCCACTTGAACCTGAATATCCCAGCCCGTACATTCTGATTGTCAGTGGTCCCTGGGGTATTCCCCTGACCTGGGAGTGGATCTTATTGTGTTAAAAAAACAACTCCATTCCACACTCTGAGGGCACAGCACGAGGTAAAACTGTCAGATTCCCCCTCTATAATTTACAGAACTACAAGGTGTTAAGTCGGGTTCAATGTTGAGCTCTTAAACCACAGCACACAGCAGTAATATAACTATGGGAGCTGTCTGGACATGCTGCTGCTTCTGCTGCTACTCTAGCTGTTTTCTTATTTCACATTTATTTAGTGCTTATTTTGATTTGTTTGGTTATTTGTGAACCAAACTGCAGTAACAAAAAACGCCAGTGTCTGCACGAGATGTTTGCAGATGTACAGGTTGTCTAAGTTTTCTTATTTTTATGAAAGCTACTCAATTGCAGTGAAGCAGGCTGGCAATCCAATTAGATCACAGGCTCCCTCCAACTTTGCTCTTAGAGGTATATGTAAAAAAAAATATGTATAAAGAAAAATCACATGGAAAAAAGTAGAAAAATCTTAATAGAATCTAATATCTAAAATAGTGCAGGAGCTACAATATAGAAACAAACATAAAATCTAATACTGCAGGGCCTGGTGAGTAATAGTAAAATGTATAATCTATAATGTAAACAGGTTGTTGAATATTTTAGGATGTAGTATGAGACCACGAGTCAAGACACTTCTATTTTGCATTTGTTTTGAATGTAAAACTTTTTCTTATTTATTTCAATAATGATATCAGTGTAACAATTTGAGGAAAATGTTGAATCTTTGAAAAATGTCTGAATTTCAATATGTCTTTATTTGGTATGTCTCCCTTTTGCTTTGATGACATTATGCACTCAATCACACATGGACAAAAGTTTATATAACACCTGATGACTGGCATCCCAGCAATACAATGACCAAGATATATTGATATATTTCCAAGTGAGATATAGTTTTAGACAATAGTGTTTATATCAATATAGGGTGAAGTTGCAATAGACTAAATAACACCTATCTTCTGTAAAGCCATGCCAGTTTGCGTATCCCCCTCTCACACTCTCCCCACAGCTCACTGATGACACAACTAAACACAACTACACTACAGTCTGACTGTCTGACTTTTAAATCTAGTTAATGGTCTGGGTCTGTTTTTTTTTAGATTTTCGTTGAAGAGTGCTTGGAGTAAAAAATTGTTCGGTCAGGAAAAGCCTATATCCTAGCAACTGTGCAGCTGATCCAGAAGTCAGCACAGACGGGCCATTTTCTCCTGCTGATTGTATGTCTTCTTTTCAGTGGCAGTCGCTCACTGTGCTTTAGTCAGTGCATTTGTGTTTGAAGGCATCTCAAAGGGCTTTGGGCATTCAAAGCTGCCAGGGCCTCACTGGTGCCAAGTACTAACTGCCACCTTCTCTGTGGCCCAGTTTAATGGGCCAACATGAAGGAGCACATCTCGGGTATGTGACATGTTTATTTCTGCTGTTAAGTTTGGCATTTTATGGGGACTGACAAGCTTTTGGGCCCAGCCTCAAGTGGCCATTCAAGGAACTGCAGTTTTCAGTATCCTGTGGTAGAGCTGAAAAAAATACTGCGTGGGGGCCTGTGTTGGCCACAAGTAAGGCTGTGTCTCTGTTGACACTGCCATTATAAATAGGGATGCACCGATCCGACTTTTTCAGTCCCGATACCGATGCCTGGACTTTGTGTATCTGTGGATACCCGATACTGATCCGATACCGTTGTTGAATTAATAATAAACTGTATTCCGTCCACCTTATACCATGTGGAAGAGACTAAAGGCACCAGACTTTCCTAACTATACATTACTTTCCTAAATAAGACAAAATAATCAAACATATGCCAAACATTGTAAACATGTGTAACATTAATAACTAGACAATTCCCCGCCGGGGAATCGCGAGAGTGGGCTGTGCGCTTTGCCCCGTGACGAACAAAAGCTATTAAAGCTAAAGCAAAAGTTGAATCCTGCGTTGATAATTTGGACTTTTATCTACATTCTAAAGTTTGAATGGTGTCTAGGTCAAAGCATGCCAGAGATGTCGATGTTTGACATCTTATTGTCGATCTTTTCACCTGGTCTCATTCACTTTGTGTGTGTGTGTGCATGTGAGTGTGAGTGTGAGTGTGTGTGTGTCTGTGTCTGTGTGTGTGTGTGTCTGGTGTCTGCGACTTTTTTGATCTAGTTCCATTCATTCCTTATGGGAAAGTTTATGCAGGTTTTCGCGACTTGCGTCGCGAAAACATGAATATTCTGGAAAACTGATTAATAATCTGTGTGTGTCTGTGTTTGTCTGTCTGTCTCTGTGTGTCTGTCTGTTTGTGTGTCTTTGTCCATCTGTGTGTCTGTCTCTGTATGTGTGTCTGTCTGTGTGTGTCTGTCTGTGTGTGTCTTGTCCGTGTGTGTGTCTGTCTGTGTGTGTGTGTCTGTGTGTGTCTGTCTGTGTGTGTCTTGTCTGTGTGTGTGTCTGTCTGTCTGTCTGTGTGTGTCTGTGTGTGTCTGTGTGTGTGTCTGTCTGTGTGTGTGTGTCTGTTTCTGTGTGTCTGTCTGTGTCTGGCACGCCCTCTGTTGTCCCAGCTGATCCTGGTTGCCACGGGGATGGTTGTCAACGGCCATAGCAACCGTGGCTGAGACAGCTACTTTCAGAGCAATTTCAGCCTCACATCTAGGACGTCAAACTAGTGCTATTTATCCAAAACCAAACATGATATCGGCAAAATTTTTTCACGATCAAGCCAGAAAGGCGTTAAAGAACACACTCATGAAGTTTTGTGGTCCTAGTTTCAGAAATGTGGAAATAAGAACGAGATAAAAAAAGGGTGCAGTTTTGAAAATCCTCTTCCCGATTTACATTGGAGTGAATTGGACAGTTGAGAGCTACTCTTGTCGGTTGGAGGCCAATAATTCAAAAACCGTAAATCCTACCGATAAAGTAGAAAAATTAATATTCTGGAAAACTGAATAATAGCATACCGAGTCAGAACGAGCCACATGTTTTGATATATTTTTTGTTTGTGTGCGAAAAACGGTGTGGGACGAGTCAACGACCGAAATTTAGTGGGAGGAAGAATAATACGAAGAAGAGGCGCGAGCAATAACAATAGTGGACTGTGCTTCGTGCTTTGCTTGTCAATATCGGGGCCGATATCTGATCTTAATATCGGATCGGTGCACCCCTAATTATAAAAAGGACTTGAAACACCGATGGTTTTTACATAACGGAGGAACAATGAATAATCAGACACACATTGACTGGCATGCATCAGCTCTAGGGCTGATCTCTCTCACTCTCCCTCACGCACGGGTGCACACATAAACAAACACACACCTTTACTCCCGCTGTTAGGAATAGTTGGAATAAATACCTGTATGTTTTTTTCAGGAATAAAAGCCAATAATTGGGTCTATTTAACAGGCCTGTCATTTTCGTTACGCATAATTTGGTATTGTTGTTTAATAATGCAAAATTATTTTTTTGTTAGATTACTTGATTAATCGATGGATAATCGGTAGAATACTTGATTCTAAAAATATTCGATAGCTGCAGCCCTAATCAGCTCCACAGAGCAAGCTGCAGTCCCTTTATTTGTAATTTGCGGCACCTGTGTGCAACTCCTCCCATTTCATTTCATTTCATATCATTTCATTTCATATCATTTCATTTCATTTCATTTATTGTCCACAATGTGGAAATTTGTCTTTGGTCTCATAAAAACAACAACAAGCGGGACGGCAATAACCACAACAACACAAATTACACACACACATCTTCAGGGCAAAAAGCAGGACAGCAGTAGCAGTTACATTAAAAAAGCATCAACGGGACATGGTGTTCAGTGCCCCAGTGGCATTCGGGATAAAGGAATTTAAAAAATATTACGATTTGCCCGAGGTACTTTGTATCGTCTACCAGAGGGGAAAAGTTCAAACTCCCTATTGAGTGGATGAGAGGGATCGTTTGCTATTTTGACAACTTTCTTCCTAAGCACTTCCTCGTACATACAACTTAATTGTTTCCGTCTCATCCCTATGATTTTTGAGGCTAGGTTTACTATTCTCTGCAGCTTGCTTCTTCAGTGATCAGACAAAACTCAACACCCCCACTTGTTCCTAGATTGATGGTAAAGTTTTTGACATTTATACACTCTTTTTTTATATTCACCAAAAACAAAGTGCACAAATGTGTCCATTCTGAGTTTAGTTACAGACTTTGTTAAAATATCTGCCGCTATGTCTGCTGTAGGACAATATTCAATAGTTATTTTTCCATCACCAAGTGCAGATCGAACAAAGTGATATCTAATATCAATGTGTTTACTCCTTTGACGACATACAGGATTCTTTGACAGAGCAATTGTGCCTTGATTGTCCTCATAAATTGTCACTGGTGCGTATTCACATTAATTGTCCATTCCGTTCAATAAATTCACAAGATACAGACTTTCCTGTGTAGTAGCTGCTAAAGCCATGTTTTCTGCTTCACATGTGGATAAAGTAACTGTGGGTTGTTTCCTACACTTCCAGGAAATAATGGGCCCAGTCTCAGATAAAGTAAAACAGTACCCAGTCACACCTCGTCTGTCATTCTGGTCTGCTGCCCAGTCTGCATCACTACATGCCACAAGTTTGAGATTTACTTCACTTTTCTTGTAACACAATTCCTGGTCCACAGTGCCCTTTAGATATCTCAACACATGTTTCACTGCCACCCAATGTTGTTCTTTTGGTTCATATGTGTTGTGACAATTTACTGACAATAAAGCTTAAATCCAGTCTAGTACACATCATTACATAGATTAAACTGCCAACCCTTCCACGATACATCTTTGGATCAACAAGTTCACCTTCATTATCAAGTTTCAGTTTGCTTTCACATGGGGTTGACCTTGATTTGCAGTGAGTCATGCCGAACCTCTCCAAAATCTTAGTAATGCACCTTTTGTGGCTCATTCTGATTTCACCTTCCCTCTGTGTGAAATCAATCCCCAGGAAATATTTAAGTTTACCAAGATCTTGGATTTTTAATTTGGCTCCCAACATTTCCTTCACACTTTGGAGTGTTTGACGGTCTCTCGCTGCAATAAAAAGGTCATCAACCCAGATAATCATTAATACCTTTTCATTTTCAGTTTGTCTACTGTAAACACAATAGTCAGCTGGATTTTGAACAAAACCATGTTCAACAAGGAAATCATGGAGCATTTAATTCCAATTCCGTTCTGATTGTTTCAGACCATACAGTGATTTGTTAAGCTTACAGACTAAATTTTCACCTGTCTCTGACTTAACTTCAAATCCTTCAGGCTGTTCCATGTGTACTTCACAATCGATAGGACCATGCAGATATGCTGTTTTGACATCCATTTGATGTCACTCTAAATCATACTGAGCTGCAAGCTGCATTAGACTATGTACAGATGTCATATCAGCAGTTGGAGAAAATGCAACTGCAACTTGACTATAACCTTTTGCTACATATCTGGCTTTTTATATTGTCTCAACAGGATTGTCTTTGACAGTGTAAACACATCTTCCCCCCACTGCATGTTTACCTTCAGGTAGGGCTGCAACAATTAATCGGCATAATCGATTACGTCGACAATAAAAATTTGTCAACGCGAATTTTTTGCGGCGACGTGTCATATTTATTATTATTATTATTATTATTATTATTATTATTATTATTATTATTATTATTATTATTATTATCATCATTTTTTTAAAAGATCTGAGCCGGAGCAAATTGCTTTAGCACCGCTACTAGAATGCGCACCACAGAAGAAGATGGTTCCGCAGAGGAAGAAACAGAAGCAGCAGAAGAAGAATATTGTAATAAATGTGGGTTTTGTCCTTTAGCAGGAAAAGACTTTCAGTGTCAGAGCCTTTAAATAATCACACAACGGTATAGCAATATAAACAATCTTTATTAAATTACCACAAGTTAAAAATGTAAAAGCTAATTCATAGAGGTAAGGAGGGCTACAACCAACTAGAGGCACCAGTCATCACAGGACAGTCAATACACGCTTCACTTAAGTGAAGAACCACTACACATAGGACTAGATTTTAGCTGAAGACACACTATTTCGAACCACAGCACGCAAACACCCTCAACGCAGGAGGCATTGCAATGTATCAGCCACAGCAACCTGAGAAATCACAGCAATCCACTCACACCGTTTAAAGTGAAACCATATGAATGTCCCGCTTATGACTTACAGTAACTCTCCCACCTGTTATCTCCTCCCCCTCTGCACTACGCAAATTACACAAATGGCCTATATACTCACACACATACAGAAATAGATTTAACATCAATATTTAAGTCAAACCTAACTCGCCCGCTCGAAGAGACCCTCCCCTGGGGTCTGAGCTTGTGATGCCGTCCAACTCCCTGGGGAACGGCTTCGCTGGACGGCACAGACAGGTCGTCCAGCCGTAGGTGTCACGCACAGCAGCAGGAAGTACGAGGAGCAGTGGCGGCTACTGCACTCTTCTACAGTCCTGGCCCTGACTCTCTAAAGGAGGCAACAAACCTCTCCTCCTAACACAGGAACATCTAACCCCCTGCTCTACCTGTCTTCGTCGCCAGCAGTCCTAAGTAACTGCGAACGACACCCTCCCTCCCTAAAGAGTGCCGAGCCGCAGCAGTAAGATGCTCTCTTCATGCCCCGTCTGCTCAGTCTTTTGTCTCCTTCCAATCCTCCTCCTGCCCGCAATCACACACACACACACACACACACACCTGTACTCACTTCCATTGATACGCGGGTAATGCTCATTACGTCACTGATTGTGTCACAGCACATTCACATCACAATATGAATGATGGCGGAACATGTTGAAGAGAGCAGGAAAGCGAGACCAAACACGTCCAAAGTGTGGGAACATTTTCCTGCGGTAACCTCCTATATCTTCAATATACGATATTAAATTTACGTGTGACTCTGTAGTAGAGCTTAGATCGGGCCTAAAAAATCAAGCCCGACCCGACCCGAACCGACCCGTGCAAGGTGTGTCCCGGCCCGGCCCGGCCCGGCCAGACACATTAGCTGTAATTATCAGCTGAAGACTTTTCTCAGTAACAAGTAATCTAACGCGTTAATATTTCCAAACCAGTAATCAGATTAAAGGTACTTCTTCAAGTCACTGTGCGTTACTGTTATTTTGTAATTTTCCTTTATAAAAATTTAAATTTTTGCTTTCTTCTTGCATCTCGGGGAGTGACGTCAGGTGTACGACAAGTCACATTTTCGGCATGAGGACAACTCACGTGTTACACTACGCAGCTACACAAACAACAATGGAGGAAGGACAGAGATGCACGTTTTGTAGCTGGAAATACAGTCATTATTTTGAGTTATTAAAAAAATTAAAATAAATAAAAAACAGGCTGGGGCACAGAATCTAAACTCTACTCTGTAGTAGCCTACAAACCTACAAGCAAATCAAACTGAAACGTATTTGCTTTTGCATTGCCTAAACCTTAGACATATTCATCCATTTAACCAAAAAGTAATTTATTAAAATTCATAGTTATTAAAAATGCAACAGATCTCGAATGACAACAAGTGCGGTTGTTGTGAACTAATGCTCCCCCATGTGTCATCAGACAAGAGGCCAACTCTTTGAATACATTCATTGGTTAATAATGTGTACAGACGTGAAGGGTGGCAGTAAAATGAATTATGAAAAAAATAAGTCAAATTTGCAAATAACAGGTTTCTGTGTGACAGCAACAATATCAGTAAAAATTCATGTGTAGGATATTAAATCAGTACAAAACAGTAATTATAGAAATTGGATAAAACACTGAACAGTAAACCTCCACTTAATGCAATGATTTATAACATAATAATAATTCATTTGTAAGATATGTAATCAATTAAAAACTGTAATAATTAGTATTAATGGCCTCCCATTTCAGTGATCAGGCAAAATCAATCAGTGTAAATACAAACGAAACTCAACAGTCTCAGTGTGTGAACATGGGAATCTGTACGGGAGCCGGAAGAAGAGTTCAGCTCCACAGAGTCTTTGACAAAAGTAAGAGTAACGTAATGACCAGTCTCATTAGTTCCACTGTGTTTGATTTGTCTAGTCTTTGTTTGACCGAAGTTCAGTGGGTCCTACACTCTCTCTGATAGCCAACTGACCTCGAACAAGTCAGGAAAACAGAACACATGTTCTGTTGCTTTTCTTATTCTGCCACAGTCACAGGATTATGGGAATAACACTAAGGCTCTGATCTTGACATGTTTAAAGGATTAGGACTAAAAGGTTATCCTACACTTGTACTCATTGTAAACCACTGCAAATTAGGATGCTACAGTACCTTAATGGAGCTGTGAAGTAGGGACATCATCTGGTTAACGAAGGACGTATTCACCTCTACAAAATCTTATTTCAAAGGCTTTTTTATGAATTTCTCAATGTTCAACTATAAATAAACACTGGAGACATAATAGAGCTAAAGATACTTTAGTGAAAGTATAGCATAGGCTCCTGTTAGAGAGACAGTGCCATTCAATTTCCACTGCACCTTTGAATAGCCTAGATTTTTATTGTAGCCTTAGCGTAAGTACAGAATGTGAATTACACCCCCTGTCACCACAAGCTCACGGTGAACATGGCAGATTAAGTGATCAGATGGCTGATGGCAGACATGGCCACAACGGGACCTGATGCAGCATCCAAGACTGACGGCTGCCAATTTGACGACAGGGAACGCAGTACAAAGGTGATTTGGCAACCTGGAGCCTCACATTGGTCAGATAATAGGAATGCTAATGTTAGCCTCACGACTAAACAAGAAAGTGATGTCAATGGCAGCTGAACTCTGTAAACCACCTCAATACTGGATATGTACTTGTCAAACTGACTGAAGTTGGTTTCAAAGTTTGAGTTCAGTCTTGACACTGGCCATGTACAGTTAGCTGTTGTTAGCAATTACTTAAGCAACAAGTAAGCCATCTATTCATCTGGAAGCACTGTAAATCATTCAGGGTTCAGGCAAGTAAATAAATTGTAAAAAAAACCCCCACAAGTCCTGGTTTCTGACGGGCAGGCGATTAACTAATAGGGGCCAGGTTTGATATGATGACTGACAGAGGAGCGTCACCAGTCTAGATTTGAAAAGTCACATGTAACATGTTTTGAGTGGTCAAAATAGATCTCAAAGTCATAGAGTAAGGACAAATAAACACCAGCTCTACATGCCTACACTCTGCTGCTGTGTGCCTCTGGTCAGATCCACGGTGAATCATCATACTGTAAATCGCACTGTATCTCCTGTCATCAAACTGACAACTGTCAGTCTCCGAGGCTGTGTCAGGTCCCTGTCTGGTGTCTGGCATGTTCACTGGTAGGCATATGAGCCCAGAGCTGAGCCCTGTTGCCTGCGGACACTTCCCTTCAATCTGAGGCTGCAGTCCCAGTAGATTGAGTCAGCAAATAGAGTCGCAGCAGCTAGTAACTATAGCCAAAGGTAGCTAGCAAACACCCCGGGTGTTGGTGAGTCTACTGATTTGCTATATTTTTGGAGCTACCACCGGATTCTGGACATATTTTACAAATGACACCATTTAGGGATGTTTAGCTGATATCTGTGACCATTTTTCCGCACTCTTTATTTTCCTCTCTTTTGCCTCGATGTCCTCTCTTTTATGGACAAACACTGTCAAAATGTGAGCAGACATGCCGCTCTGTGACCTCTGTGTTGGTAGTAGTGTGTGAATGTGAGAACTCAACAGACACACACACACACACACACACACACACAGACACAAACAGTCATCACTATATCAGTGTCTAGAGGAAAAGCTAACAAATTCCTCTCAGAGGCTTAGGGCTGGAGTGGGGTTGGTGGGGTGAACGGGCTGCCATCCAGACTTTAACACACAGTTGCAAAGTTGACACAAGAGAGATACTCAGGAATTTGTCTCTTTTCACATCCAGCCAAGCTGTGGGGAATAGATGGCGAGGAAAGACTTAACTGTCCCATTTCCCATGCTCCCTTATTGCATCCATGGCTATGAGAGAGGCTGTAGTCTTCTCATCTGCTTTACATTGCCTCTGCTTTGTCCTGGCATGCTCCCAATCTCACTTTTTTTTATCTCTGACTTCCTAACTGTCGAACAGTTTACTACACTACATTGCTGTACTGTTCACACTACACAACTTTCTGTCTGTCTGTAATCAGGAATTTTGCAGTCATTATAGCAGTAGTATGTGTTATATTACTCTTATATAAACACTCGTATAGCATTTGTTATAAGTAGGAAGTGGGAAGTGGCGTAGTTTCTTTAAAGCTGTTATTGATAACACTCAGCCACTGAATTTGGCATTCCTCCATCCTTTTGGTCCTGACACATTTTTTAAATCATTAATTTAAAATCATAATGTTTTTAAGGAGAGCAATATTCTTATTCTGCACATTTCTATGAGCCCTGTAGATGTACTTAAAAAAATCCAAATATAATTGATTTGCCTACATAAAAATGTTAGAGCAGCACATAATGTGTGGTCGTGGTGTGTATGGTGGAGCGAGGGGCAGCGGTGTAAGTGACGGTGAGTATACGTGGAGCAGAGAAGTAAAGTTAGCCATAAGTTGTAACAGTAAAGTGCAGTGCAGATTATAGTCTCTCAGTGAATCTCAATTCCAAACTAGGCTACGGTAAATCTCCCGTGTGTTGCTTCACAGCTGCTGGAGAGGCGAAGACTGTAAACACAGTCTGTTTACGATCTCCCACTGTCCTGCAATCCTGAAACGCTGTGGTAAAACCTAGTTGTTTTGCAGTGGCAAGGTCAAAGCTTAGTCTATTAAAGGAAATATTTTATTCTTAATGTCAGATTTAGGCTACATGTGGATTATTGCTCTGAACCTATGTGTCAGTGGTTGGGCTCCCCCCAACAGATTTGTGGCAGCCTGTGTGGTGAAGTGTAGTGTGTTTGTTGGTAGAAGTGAGTCGGTCGATGTGTGTGTGAAAGAAGCTCCAGCATGTTGCCACAGGTACAGCAATGTGCTGTTACGGGTAGTTTAGTTACTCTCGTCAACCATAAAGTGTCTGGATAAATGCATTGCGCATCAACAACATCTGCGGATTTACTGAGGAAGTGGATTAATAACACAATGTGGGGAGGCTGTGGCTCAGGAGGCAGAGCAGTCATCCTCCAGTCTGAAGATTGCTGGTTCAATCCCCAGCTTCTGCAGTCTACATGTTGAAGACTAAGCCAAATTGCGTGTCTGAGCGCGTATGAGTGGTTATTTCTCCTGATGAGCAGAGCAGGTGGTGCCTTGCATGATAGCCTCTGCCATCAGTGTATAAATGTGTGTGTAAATGGCTGAATGCTGACTCTTGATGTGAAGCGCTTTGAGTGGTCACTGAGACAACTAAAGCAAAATCAGTCAATCTTTACTAGAATAGTGCTGATTCACAACAAATGTCATCGCATGTAACTTTCCAAATTGAGTAGGTCTACAGCTACACTCTGATCAGTATAAATACAGTCCATTTTCCAATGTGTTTTCTCTGGTGATTATTTTGTGCAGGGAAGGTGCAAAGGGTCTCGTCACGCCAATTCTTTAGAGTTAAGTTTTCTGTTACTTAACTCTCATCAATGATATATGGTAATATGGTTAAGATGGGCAAAATACAAATGTGTTGTGTTGGCTGACAATTTAAGTTCAGTTGCAAAACAATAGATAGTCAGCTAAGTACAGGAAGAGTGCCAGCCCTCCCCCTCTGGCTGAAGCCCATTCATTATTCTGGGATGATGCACAAAATAAAGAATGTTGAAGTTTGAACAGAGTGGCGTAAACTTGATCCTTTGACTGTCCTGACTTTGGGAGTTTGTCGCTCGTGTGGTTCTCTTTGTGTTTTCCTATGGTTAGGTTCTCAGTAGATGCAAATTGAGAGACAGACTAACTAACCATTGTTGATGCAACACCATCAACAATCAACACCAGGGGAATATAAGCCAATGATAATGTGGTTAACAAACAGAAACAGTCAGACACTAAACCTAAATGTCCTTCTTGTTGTTTGGCAACCAATTCAAATGACAGATGGCAAGTGATGACCATGATAAATAGACACTATTCAGTGCAAACTGAAGACCTATTTATTGCATCAACTCATGTTTATTTAGATGCTGTTTGTAATAGAAATATAAAATCACTATCACAGCTGCAGCCTGCAGTTGAACACAGACCTGTCTGACTTTGTGTCAACAATAATGAAAAGGTTATTAAAACTACCCTCAGATGTTGTATTCAATTAAATGCCAGTGTCCATTACAGTGAAGGCATAGACTGAGCAGGTGACAGTCAGCTATCATGTTTACAGGCTCATCCAGCATGTCTATGACATCACTTGTTTGTGTGAATATGAGCCAAGGCTTCATAGTAGCACTGGGTTACTTTGATCCACCTCTAACCCAAATTCTTCCAACAGCTGAAAATAGAGAGGAAAAGAAAAGGGTTGAAAGGGCCGGTAGACGAGCAGAATGCAAAGGGGAAAGCCAAAGAAAGCATTCCTCACACATAAGAATGAAATGAGCCAGAGGGAGCATAATGACCAACTCTCCTCTTTCAGGACCTGTGGTTTCTCTGCCTGGTCATTAGTGGGGCTTTTCCACCAGCACTTTTGGCCGCGCTGAGTCAATCCGTGCTGCTGCCGATTTGCTTTTCCATCATCAGCTTACTGCGCTTTGAGTTGAGTTGAGCAAACCATGCCCATGATGGACCCTACCCCGAGTTAGGTCAAACCTCCATCTGCCCCTCTGCTACAAATCAGTACTCAACTCATGTCTGTGCAGGAAACCTGAGAAAAAGACATTTGAAAAAGTCAGCGTGTTCACCTCTCATTATTTGCAGCTTCTAACTAAATCTTTTTAGTTTCTCTCCTGTTGATTGTACTTTCGAACATCTGCTGTTTTCTTGTCTTCACTGTCAGCTGTTTCAGGAATCATGTTTAGTTACTGCTGGCGAAAACGCACCATATCCTGTAATGCTGCCTTATAATAAAAGCTTTTAAATTACTAAATAACGGGGAGCTTAAACAAGTTTGAAATGTGTTTTTAACTGAATAAGTGGAACCACTTTATCACTGGTGATTGTTCAACATTACTGCAGGGATCATAACAGTTTACTAGTCTAAATTACTAGATAGATTTTTTTGTATGTAAACAAGACCAAGATGAATGAACTTACTTATATTCAGCCACTTCTTTGACCGAAAGAGAGAACAACAGAAAGACAGCAGATAACTGGGTTTTGGGCCAACAACGGAAAAGCATGACTCTTTCACACTTGTTTGACAATTTCATAATGAATCCCTTTTTCCTGTCCTGTGAGTCCACTAAAAGATCAGATGGGGTAATATTTCATGGTTTTGGAGGAACATAGTTACACAGCATATTAATGAGCTATGCTTCACTGGTCTCAGCTTTAGATAAAGGTAGCGCTCCAGCTACAGTGTGCCAGTAGAGTCACAGTTTAGCATAGTAGAATAAAATGTAAGCAAATAGCATCAAAGCATCTTTCTGCAGCTCAACAGAAGACAGTGCTGGGATATTTTGAGTAATTTCACGCTACGTTGGTTGCCTAATATGTTAGAAGCATAACTTAAAAGGGACTGAATAAGTATTCTCAAGTGCTGTAATTTAAGACAATTTATAGTTACATGCACATTACTTTAGTAGCCTATTTCAGTGGCATTTTCTGATACTCTTTCCACTCCTGCACTACACTTTGCTTTTTACTCCACTGCATTTATTACTTCACAGCTTTAGCTCCTAGTTACTTTTCAGGTCAATATTAGTACACTATATGATCAGTTTAAATTATATGTTACTCACACACACCCACATTGAAAAGGTCTATTTTCACTTCAGCTCAAAAGTTCAGTATCAGTTGGGCTCTAATTAAAACCACCCAGAACATAACTGGTAAACATCTACAGAGCATCAGTGGTATTGGTGAAGTGAGATGTCTGTCCATCTGGCAAAAGATACAGGAGTGTCCTCTGCCATAGCACCAGACTACAGAGCAGCTTCATTCTCTAGGCTGTGAGACTCCTGAACTCATCCTCCACACTCCATTTTATAAAACAGTTTGTGAATGTATTAGATGATTCAAACCTACTTTAGTTTTTGATACCCTAACATTGTAAAAATTGACAAATGCTTTTTCCTTGTATATTCTGTAACAGGTAAGGGCACCCTGGGGCGCTCCCAAATATCAGCAGGGAAATGACTCTCTTCTTGTCCAATGCATAATAGTGAGACCAAATGCAACACAGTTTTGGGGTAGTTAGGGCCAGTTCCTGCTCATGGGTCCTAAATGAATGGATCTAATGGTACATTCTCAGCCTTATCAACATTCTTTGGACAGCTGATTTACAAGTCCCTCTCATCAATAATTCAGTTCAAAGAAGCAAAGCACTTTGTTATGTGGCTACTTGCAGAAAATGGAATGGGTCGAGATAAGTGAAGGGGCTTTTTGCACAAGCTGTAACGCTCTTTTAGGTTCACAGAGTTGGCCCGGGCCCCTGCAATGCTTGTTATGCAAATGAAGGGGCAGATGCATGATGGTTTCCTCCTGTAACTGTTGGTTACCCATGAGATGGAGGGCCCACTGTCTTTCACTCACTTGTAAAGAGAAAGCATAAGATTCTGCCATTCTTATTCTGTTTGGGTTGACTTTTTATCACGGTGGTCTAGTGATTATATTTAGTCTAACTGGCTGTAATGTAATGTGCACCACTCAGCCGCAACACTAAATTTCAACAAGTACACATTAAACACATCAGCACAGCGAGCCATGGCTGTGGTGCGGAAATAAATATAACTCTGTCCCTTTCACAAGAGAATTAAACATCACTGAAGCAGACAACACCGAGATGAAGCTTGAAGGACACAATAATTATAAACAGTCCTGTCACAGTATCACCACCTCTTTCATTTCTTCACTCCATTTAGTGTACTGCACCAAATTGTTAAAACTGCAGGTAAGCCTTTGTATCAAGGCCTTGTGGTGACCCACCATTGACGGAACCCCATTGTGACAACTGACACAAATCTGCTCACATCCAAGCCATTATATTCAAAGAACTATGCCAAGTCATTAAAGATGATTTTCCCGGATGTGCACCCAGGCAGAGGAAACAAACAAAGAAGCTCTTCCCGAAATGTCCTCCTATCAAACAATCTTGTAAACACACACAGCTTTTCCATATTGTATGGGTCACTGGACAAGTCCATGGCTTGTGATATGGCTTCTGCATTCCTCAAATTGGTGAGTAGGCTGGAAAAACACACAAAGCTTTTACTTCTTCATTCGAATGGCTTCATAGCTTTAGCAACAGTCCATGAAATTAGCAATGATGCCTCTGTCATGCTCTCTTGTGCCAGTGTTGATTTATCTATAGTAGAAACGGACTGCTTATATGATGTTAACATGTTTGCTATTTTTTTTACTCAGATCTTTTGAAGGGTAGTTGACACTAAAACTAGCAAGAAGAATGTGCCACTTTTGATTTTCTGTGTGCCGGCAGCTACAGTCTGCATGCATATTACGCATGTGGGTTTAATAGTGGAGTGGCCCAGGTAAATTAAACTAAATTGTTCAGTCTAGTCAGATTTGAACTGACGGTTCTCCTGGTCGACTTTGCAATTCTTCGCAAAGGCCATGTTGTTCTTGGTTTATTGATTATTGGTGACCTACTGGAGATCATTCACTCTGATTACAGGCGGCTGGCTATCTTATGAGTGGCGCTGGCTTTGGAGGTGGAGCCCCATTAATTTCTATGAAAGCTGCTCAGTGGCTCATGAAGTAAAAAAAAGCTTGACTTCCCGGGTATAAAAATACCCGCTCTTCTATGTTCTGGGGCCCATAGAGTGAGATTTTGAGCTGATTTACTTCTGGTTTACTGCCAAGCTAGCTTGAATAGAGATAAACTGATTTAGTCATTGCTGCTCATTTACGCTTTCCTAATATTATTGGACCAAATTGCTTGAAATTATCACAGTGAAACGAGTCATTTCACAGGGGTTGTAACACTCAAATAAATGTATCCACTGTTTTACAGCTGCTTTTTTCACAATGTAAGCTTATGAGAAAAAAATATTTTTGGGCCACAGTGCATCGCCTGAGGCTGACGTGACGTGCAATTTTGATGTCCAAAGCACATTTATGGAGTAAAAATACAAAAAATGTTATTAAAAAACACATTAATTCAGTCTATGAATCTCTGTTTATCTAATGATTTAAAAATCTCTGCCCCAGGCATTATTGTATGAGTGTTGCCTTTGATATATGAAAATGTTGCAAAAAATATGACCTCCATGCTTTGGAGTAGCTTGTCCCAAAACTGGTATGTCAACCAATGTCATCCGGGATAACAGGCAATCTTAAACAAATTTATGGGGCATTATGGGGCACACATTATCAGACAGGAAGTTAGGCCACCAGGAAGACCCAGAAGGACCGCCAAACAATGGTGAAAGGTTAAAAAGTCTCTCTTAAAGTGTGCTTTGTTTACTCTTTTCATTCACTGGTACACTATGTAGTAAAATCCTGTGTCATATGGGATAACACTACAAAACATAATCTGAAAATTCATTAACGTTATCGTTATCCAGTATGACATTTTTGACTGGTGTCATCAAATAAAATACATTTTTTGAAGATGAGATTTTAAAAATGAGTAAATAACATCCTCAACAAAGGTAACTACATTGATCTGCAGTTTTAACCTATTTACATTTTTGGTCAACTTGAAACCTTATTCGTCACTGAGCAGTTTGGCCACTATGAAAATTGACTTTAAAGCCAGTAGCTCCTGCTGGGAGCTTGATTTGAGACAGAGTCGAGGATATAGGGGGCGTTCAGTATGCCTTACCTTATCCAAAAGGGCAAAGGTCGAATGTATTGTGTGGGATGAGGTCAAAAGGCAGGGTTGCACACACTTTATTTCAAGTTATGACGGGTGCATGGTGTCACAGTATTGTGTTACTATGCTTTACTGTGCAATATGGCTGTTGCCATATTGCACAGTAAAGCATAGTACACAAAGCATAGTAAGGCATAGTAAAGCATAATAATACAATACTGTGAATATATCATATAGATATTCTATTAAGACAATCATTGTATCATTATATCATTGAATAATTACAATGTACATTTATCTATCCAATGAGCTTAAATCAGGCTAAACTCACAAGCCAGCTTCCCAGAGTCAGGCTTATAGTCAATAATGTAACATTGTTTTATCATTTCATAAGAGATGTTGTATTCTTCTTCCTCTTCACAAAAGTGTGTTCAGTGTTAATGTGTTGATAACACTACACAGCGGTTCACTTAGTGCTATTAAGCCAACGTTAGCAAGGGAAGCTTTGTCTGGAGTCCTGGCTTAGGCCTGTTTTTTTCTGTTTTGTGACCAGAAGCAAAATAGAAGAAGTGTTTTTCCCATGCTCTACTCTCCATTAAGGTCTTGTTCATTACTAGACACTTGCCTAGAACACCATAAGCTCCCTGTGCGCTTGACTTACCATCCCCCTCCTATCTGCACTGGGAACCTGTGCCACTATTTGAACATTTTTTAGCATTGAGCCCTTCTTTGTCATATGGATGCCCTGATCTCTTAAGCTTAGCATGTTACAGCTGCACGAAGGCCACCGTGTTGTCCACCAATGGGATATGCTCAAAATCCACTCTGTCCCCTTCTGCCATTGACAGGTGTTTTCAGTGGCATGAAAGACAGAGTATAATAGTTTTGTGTGTGTTGTACTGCTGGCAGTCCTGCAGCAGCATTACTAAAGTGAGGCTGAACACATGAAGTCATGTGTTAACGGTCTCCTGACCTCTGGGTCTTAACCTGTGACCACATTGTGTAAGAGATGACACCTTGTTTGGGAACAGGTCTCAGCTCTTTCAGTATGTGGTTAAAGGGGAAGGTTGTCATTGCACACTGAAAACAGAAGCGTCTCAGTAAAGGGTGGAGTTGGCAAACCATAGATTTCTACTGTAGTGGGTGATCAATTTTCATCGTGAATGCCAGTATGTACAATACAACACAGTAAAGCAAGTATCATTATCAACTCAAGTTGCCTCTGAATTTCTTTTTAGAAATGTAGCTGTGAAAAGCTACTGATAAGTGGTCTGATCATTTTCATGCATTAACATTCAAAGGAAACTTTGCATTGACTCTATATAATTGAACGTGGTGTTGAGAGGGTGGCATATGACGTTGATCCAAGTCCCATTAGATTTGGTATTTTTTAAAGGACAATGCACACTGGCAGCATATGTATGGTTTTATAAATATGAATATTTTTTGGCTAACATTTCCTCATTTATAATATGAAAACATTTATTGTGGATTCTCCTTTTCATAAATGAGGCCGCAGGTCTCTGTTCCTTTACAAGTTAGTATTGTAAAGACAAATGGGTACGATTGTGCAACCATGCCAATGTATTAAATGGATCCTTTTATATACACCAGGGTTTGAGGCTAATGTCAGATTCAAAATCCTCAAGACTCTAAATGGCAAATCATAATTAGAATAAAGGTTTCTAAGGGGACAGTGCATGGAAGTCTGAAAAGCTAAACACAAACTGGATCAGTTGCATCCAAAGCAGGATCAGGCAGACCCAAAGTAAACTCACGATCTGAAGGTCAGTACATCAAGCTTAGTTCCCTTAGAGACCAAAAAGCAACCCCATCCCAGAAACAGAATTCACTAGATAAAGAACACAGGACTTGAAGGAGAACATTCCTGTCAAAAGAGGTCTGTCTTAGTAGTGGTCTGGGAGGTCAACTAAAACACTTCTCAGGGGAGAAACAAGGCCAAACACTTGAGGTGGACTAAAGAATGCCTGAATTTCCCAGTGGATTACTGGGATATATGTTTGAAATATATGTCAGTAACAGAAGGGTGTATGTAAGGAGATGAACAGGGGAGAGAATGATACCACAGTGTTTCAAACCCTCAGTGAAAGATGCTGGTGGGAAGATTCAAGTCTGGGACCGGAGTTGGACACCTGCACAGACTAGAATACACTCTGAACAAGTCTAGGCATCACTCCATTCTTTAGAGACGTGCTCCACCCTCTGGTTTGATCTTTGTGTAGAAGGATTCATACTGCAGCAGGATAATGAGGCCAAGCACACCTCTAAGCTTTGACAGAACTACCTTGGTCTGCTTTGACCAAAGAAGACCAAGAAGTCCTGACTGTCATGGGCTGTCCTCTACGGTCACCTGACTTCAACCCCATTGAACATTTATGGGGCACTCGAAGACTGAGAAAGCCAAACCTTCTTTGACATCACAAGTAGCTTTGTGGAACACTGTCGAGTAATGCTGGGATAACATGAGTTATTAAGTTTCGCACAAACTTATGGAGTCCATGCCAGCACTCATGCATGCTTTCATTAAAGCAAAGAGGGGACATGCCAAATACTAAGATATTATGACACTTCGAACTGTAAAGCTATTGGACCTCATTCACCAATATCAATCATCATCATCAATCATTCATCAATGCGTTCGTAAGCCTCAGAATTGTTCGCAGCTGTGTTCCTACATTGATGAATGCCACCTACTCGTAAATTGAGAGCGTGTGCCAGGTTTTGCGGGCCTTGGATAGAGAAATGCCATGTATAAATAGGGTGGGGGGATTACTAATTGATGGCATGGTTTCCAATTTACTTGATTAATGTTAAATCATTGGCACATTTTAAAATGTAAAATTCTCTGTAAATTACCAAAAATATAAAATGAATGAATAAATAAATAAATAAATTTGACAGAATTATCACTGTAATATTGTGTTTTATTGAACTGCACAAGAGAATAAAACTCAACCATGCCAACATGTCGGCACTGAAATGTGCGTAAGAGTACTCCTGAGTGTTCGTAGGATTTGTTTTTACCTAAGAATAAATCCTGGATAAGAAAAAATTCATGAATGCCACAATCTTCATAAAATCTTCGTAAGTGGGACTTAAGAACAAGTTTGTTCGTAAGAATGGTTCATGAATGAGGCCCATTGTTTGTAATTGTGTGTAATGAAAAAATACATTATTAAGTTTGCCCTTGATCAGGGCATCAGTGAGCTCCTTGCCATTGTTGGATGCACCTATACGTAGCGTCTCATAGGTGCTTAATTGAGTTTAGGTCAGGGGAACAAGCAGGGCCATTCAATGGTCTCAATGCTTCCAAGCATTGTCCTGCATCAGTGTGTACTGATACAGGACAGTGTGAACCTGCTTTCATCTGTGGAGAGAACAGGGTCCTGATGGTGGACTAGCCAGTTCTGGTGTTCTCACGCAAATGCCAATCGAGCTGCATGGTGCTGGGCTGTGAACACAGGTCCCACTAGAGGACATTGTGCCCCCATACCACCCTCATGGAGTTCTGTTTCTGATAGTTTGGTCATTGATGTCCCTGAAGTTAAACTGACTTGTTGTTCCCTTAATTTTTTCAGCGGTGTATATACCAATATTTGGGGAAATATACACCGCTGAAAAAATTAAGGGAACATCACAGCATAACAACAAGTCAGTTTAACTTCATTTTCATTTTCTGAGCTTATTGAAATTCCTGGAAAACAAGCTTTTTTCAAAGCAGAAAACAAAGAAACACATGAGAACAAGGTATTAACTTGTGAAATACTTGCCATGTTTCTACTTGACAAGCTCGAGTGGAGTCTAAGACATTGTGGTTGCCATTGAGCAGAGGGGTCTTGACATGAGCAGTCATTAAGCCTCTTTTGGCCTAATGGTGCACCTGTGAGATCCTCATAAAGAAATGAACAGAAGCACCTTACTGAATACTGAGATTTGTTCTTATGTGTGGTCAGGTCATTGTCATGCTGGAAGGTGAATCTAAGGTAATTTTTACTCAGGAGAAGGCATTTTTTCAGCTCCCTGTATGTATGTGATAGAGCCCAATATGGCAGAATCATTGATACAACACAATGCACCGTATGTCACTTTGATGCCATTAGCCAGGGGATTATTAATATTTGTTGTTTTTTTAAATTTATTCCAAGCTCAGTTTTTGTCCTCTCAGACCAGACAATCTTTTGCATGTGCTGTAAGTCTCCATAGTTTGACAAACTATGCCTCATTACAGAAAGTTTGGAACGTACTGTCCAACACAGGTTACATACAGCAGATGATTACAGCTAAAACACAAGAATCTGGCAAATTACCAGTTTAATCTCCTGTAGTTTCAACACTTTGTCTTTAAACATGATATTGTTATTGCTATCCAGCTGCTTTGTGAATTAAGCGGATCATTCAGGAAGTTTCTGACTGGTAACATATGCTGAATCTCTCAGCTGACAGACTCAGTCTGTCTGATCAATCCAAACCTGTTTTGTTTTGTCCAACTTCTGAGGTGCCAGATGTCTAAATGGGACATATGTGGCTCTTAAACCGCAGCGATGTTTCTCTCTCTCTGTAATCCTGACAGGCAGCGGGCAGCCTGGCCAGAGCACTGCCATTTATTTCAAGCCTTCTGGGAAGAGAAAAGTTGGGCTGTCAGAGAATAGCCTTAGTCAAGGCTGCAGCTCCCTGGAGATGGCCGGCTTTAGTGATGCAGAAGAAACCAGGCAGCTGCACATTTTCGAATTGGCTGTATTTCACTCAATCTCAGTTAGTCTGTAGGAGGACCTCCTTCAGAACTAATTCTCAGTCAACATTTCTGTTGAAATGTAGACGCATTCAGTGCCCCCAAGGTTTGAACACTGTTACATAGTGTATGTAACTCTTTAGTAGTAGTAGTCTTTAAAAGTAGTCTTCCTCTCTGCCTCTCTGGGGTGTCCTATTTTTAGGGTGTACCAGCAGAGATGTTATGGTGTTATGGTTTGTGGTAAGTGCCGACTCCATGTCACATTTTGTGGCTTCTGACAGTTCAGCCGTGTAACCCTCTGATTCCATCGATATGGTTGCCAGAGCTGACAGCATCCGTTCTAGACAATGCTCGTGGTTCCACCAGGCGCACCACTACATGTTTCAGTGTCCCGGGAGCAACTCTCCACTCTGCTCCACAGAGAATACGTGCAGAGTTCATTTTTGATGGAAGCAGACAGCAGCTGTGTCAAGCTGCACAGGGCAGATCAAGCCAGACAGGAAGTCAGACACAGGAACGGCATAGATCACACAGTCAGTTTTGAAAATAAAACTCCCTGTGCAGACTAGGGCTCTACAGAACAACACAGTTGGAATTATTAACAAACAACACCTAGATGGAACAAAACGTTGGGGAATCCCAATGGGATGCTCTTGGTGGTCCCTGTTAAGCAAGCATTTCTGTCTGCAGTCAGAACCGGATACTTATCATCCGCTCCTGTTCTGTTAGCTCTGAGTACTCCCCTGGACTCACTGCACGTTCCTGTCTCCATACTCCTCCACATTGAAAAAAATGTTGTGGTATGTGTGGGATGCTCCTCACCATTTATCTTTGACAGTGGACTGGAAGTGATGAATAGAGTTTTTTTTTAAGGCCAAGCTAAGTGAGAGTGGGTTCTTATGCTGTGGTGGTTATGTTCCCATCAGCCTTCACATAAAAACATGTTTCTTAAGACAACAGCCTACCATCCTCTTTCAATTGAACTTAATGTGTGGGTTGATGGTTTTTATGTGGTTGATGAAGACGTTGTGGATAAAATCAGCATTGGAAGGTTTTTTTTTGTATGTATTCTGATACAGTTACTAATTGCCTTTTACGAAATGTAGTCAGTAACATAACTTTGAGTTACTTTTTTATTACTTCTGTACCAAACATAAACAAATAAAGAGTAGATCAAGGAAATATCAATAGGATGACTTTTTAAAACAAATCTTGATATCATTTGGTTTCACTCAAGACCAGAGTGATGTGTGAGACTTGTGTGTGTGTTGTGTCATTCTTTATCTTAAAATTGTAATCCTGTTATTAATCTATTTTACTGAAGATATCTGTAATATCTAAAGATGTCTTTTTCTTTAACTTTTCCAGAATACAGTCAACATTTTTTTTCTGTCCTAATTACGTAATCCTGATACATGTATTCCATTACTCCTGAAGCCTGTATCATCCATTAGCCAGTGCACATTAGCTGCAAGGGGGGAGATGGGTGACACCATGACTGATCCATCCTGTGTGTTTGTCATAATCCCCTCCCAACATAAAGTTAGGCACAACCCTTTATCTTGCCAGATGTGGTCCTGTGATAGCCACTGTTCCCTCAGTGAGGAAGCACTGACATCCAAAGATTCCAGCCTCAGTTAGGAGGGCAATTTCAAGTACAAGTACCTGATGTTCTGCCTATAATCCCCAAATTTGAAACCACAGTTTTACCAACACCGGAGGCAATACATCTGTTATTATTAACCAGATTTCCCTACTGAGGTAATGTGATTACATATGCACTTGTTCCAATAGCTCAGCAAAATCCATAAGATGCAGGTGAAAGGTTGAACTTGCTGAAAGTTGAGTTAAATTTGGGATGGGAACTGAAATCTTGTATTAAACAGTCACCTGGGTTTTTATTATTATAGATTGTTGAGATTATTGAGAAGCTTCAACGTTATTAGTCCTGTTATCAGTACACATGGTAGTGTTTCATGCCTGGCTGTCATCCCCAACATTGACTGCTCTGCTCTGTCAGCCCTGCCTGTGTTGAGGAGAGCAGAGTAAAGGAGCTCCTCCTCATAACGTGTGTTACTGTCAGTTGAAGAAAAACCTTTGTGAGTATAAAGCCAGTACTTTATCAGGACACCAGGTCTGGTCAGCATGAAAAAGTGACACTACAGTCGGCTCTGTCTGTAGTTGCAAATCCATCACTGGTATGGCAAATACAAGCACAGTGCACCAGCTCTACTGTATGCCACATATCTTAAAATATGTCAGATTCTTGTAAACTTTGATGCTGACTGAGACAAACATGGCCCTGTACCAGTGGTGGGACAACTAGTGACAGGCAGGACTTTTGATAATGATTTCTTTTTGACTCTGTATTGTTAATGACTGGGAGATTATATATTTTATTGATTTTAGATTGGTTTCCAGTAAGATATTACTGGAAGCGTATTATTACTAAAGCTTACTGTTGCTACTCTAGATACTGCATTTAGTTATTCTTAAAAAAAACAAAAGAATTCCAAGCCCGTTCTGAATTTATCTTTGTTTTTTTTTATTTACTTTTTGAAAATTACTTTCTAATTAAAAAAAAAAAAAAAAAAAAAACGTGGGAAATCTGTGTTTTGAGAGTAGTCTGTCAGGTTTGTTATGGTAAGTGAGTTTCTCCCACTGTGTGAAGCAAAGGCCAGCATGTTATTGCTGCCACTGAAAAGTGCATGCTATGAAGAGGCAGTTGAGTTACTTTAGCCTCATTTGTCGTCACATGGCTGGATAAGCATAATAGCTACTTAAAAGGCTTTGTATTGTGTTCACTGTCACAGTAGATAAATTAAAAAGTATCTATTCATGCACTACTTACTACTTGCATTCTTCATAGTAGAGTTGTGTGAAAATCAGCTATGAGCCAGGCCAAAGTAAATTAAAGGGGAAAAGTTATTGAAAGTATTGTAAGATCCCAGAATTTCCTCCAGCTCACTGTTGAAAACCACCTGGGTTCTGTGTTGGGATTTATCAATAGTGAGCTAGGAGGAGATTTTAAACTGTCAGTAATTTGCCTGCATGGGTACAGGGTCGCTGTGAACATTTTTACTGTGTTAAAGTGAAATGCAGTGATAAATGGTGCTCAGCTCAGTTTCTCTGGGCAGATGAAGAAAAATAAGTTGTAGTTCTATATTTGACACAGAAGGGGGTGCAATTTGTCTTTGTCCTGTTTGTTTTTCCACTGTTTGCACTGTGTAGAACTAAACTAAACTAAATCACCGTACAGGTGTCCAACATGTTCAGGAAATATTCAGAGTATGTTGTTCAAACAGCAGACTGCACCTGATCCTAGTTCTGCCTGGCATTATCTCACACTGTCTGTGTCACTGATGATATCATGTGTCATGTACAGTTGGTTTTCCTGAAACATTTGTGACTGCAGTGGTATACTGGTTTTAAGGTGTGCCGTGATATGAAAATTGATGGCTAACTTATACCTTGCACATTCAAATAATTTGCTTTGAATTATCATTACTGTAAATACTGCACCTTATCCTCTCGCATCTTATACGTTTAATTTAGCTACTTTAGCATTTTATTGTATAAATGATTTTATTGTTTTTTATATTGTGTATACAGTATTTTATTGTTTTTTATATTTGTCCTAGTATTTTGATTGTATTTGTATTGGAATATACTCACTGCTACCATAAACTTATTTCCCTTCGGCTATTATTAAAGTGATCTATCTATCTGCTCTACTGTAGGATATTTGTGTTACTGTACACTTTAAGTTTATACCAAATTTGATGTCTGTCAGGACCTAATAATTTGTTGAAATTCTAATATTTATTCAACCAAAAAACCCTTCTGTTTAAATAATAATATATATAAAAGTGATGGGGTTAAAGGAGTCTGAGTGATAGTCAAAAGTGAACCACATTGTTTGGTTGTATATTAGTGTGATGGAGCAGCACAGCCCCTGTCCCTTTGTTTTCACTCAGCCCTTGGTCACAGAACAGTGGAGTCATTGTTTGCTCTTTCTTACTGATGCATAATGCTGTGTGAGGACCACAGTTTTGGTTTTGTGAATTTTATACTTATTCACATTTTAAAAACCCTATTTGTGCATTCTGGTATCAAAAGCTGTGATGTTTTACTACATATCTGTTCCCAAAACTAACTTTGGTATCAGCTTTGGTTGCCGAAGCTAACAACCTCATATTTGAATAATTAGCCTATTTGAAGTTATGTATCAGTTTAATAATTTTTCATATGTTAAAAGTAGGTTGCCACTGACAGCAGGTCTGTTTTGTGTGTGTTTTACCACACATACCTAAATGTATGTGTGCAAGCACCAAAAAAGTGAGTTTGTATGAATTTCCCCTGTAAGTAGTGGTGGTAGTGACAGTGCAGGTGTTTTATGGGCTTACTGCTGAGACCGCTCAGTACCCATCAATACTAAACTGCATGCTATTCTCCGAAGATTAGGCCTCACGGCTCACCGAATTCATTTATGTTCCAGACAGTGAGTCAGATAGTAGGCTCACTGCCTGTTAGTCTGCGGATACTCTCCCTGCAGTCTGCAGAGTTTGGTGAATTTTGTTGCTGCCATTTGGTGATGATTAGACTGCTGGTAGTGCTTTTCATTTTCATTTCCGCTACTGACACGATAAAACATACAAACCATTTTTATGGTAATCTCTTGCGCAATATTTTTCAAGAACTACTTAATACAGTAACTGAATATTCAAAACTAATAGTCATGATATGTTGATCATACATGAAAAATGATATTTTTCTGATATGAATGTAACTTAACCAGGAGAAGGCAACTCCAGAAACTGAAGTGATGTGAGCATCTGCAGAGAAGACCGTGGTTCAGTCTGTCGGAGTTGTGGGAATTACAACAACATTCAGTGCATTTGTTGCTGTATAGTTATGCTACACAGCGGAGGGTCTTCTTCAACACCACAGAATATATTAAAGAAAGGATCAGAATGTTCGGGTGATATTGATCATTGGGACTGAAGAGCTGATCCAGTGTGGCCTCATCGTCTACTATTTATCCAGTATGGATTTAAATGTCAAAGCATTGGAACTGCTTCTACAGACAAGCTTCTTAAAGACTTCTTTATAGATTCAAATATCTCTACCACTGTATGCCTAAAAGATCTATACTGTGGAGTCTTTAGTTCAGAATGTAGCGTGAGCAGGAGAGCCCTCCACCTGTGTGGGGCTCTGCTGGTTAAGCTCTAAGTATTAAGTAACTCCTGTGGCAGGACTTTCTCCTCCCTCCCTCTTTCTCTGCCGCTGTGATCAGGGCTAAGTCTGTTTAAAATAGTAACAGGTTGTGAAGCTGGAGCCTTCACAGACCCAGAGAACTGAAGCGGGGCAGCAGAAAACTCCTGGGGAGGGGCGAGGAGGAGGGAGACGGCTACATGTTGCTCATTGACTGATTTCTTCCAGAATGCTAAGTTTTATGTATTTCCTCCGCACTTTCTTCCAGGTAAGCCTTCTCAGTTTGCTTAAAGTCTGCTGAATAGAAAGATGCAGGTCTTGGTTCAAACTTGTGTAGTTTCACTACACTGGCTGACAGAGGAACGTGGTTACTTCTGTCCATTGTTTCTCATGCCTTGCAGAACTTCCTGCCTCCAGATCATTGTCATCGCTTTACACAATTCCTGCTAGGAACCAATCTCAACTATAATACATGCAATGTGATGGCAGTGGCAGAGAGAACTTAATCAGGATATCATTTCTCAAACACTGCGGTGTCGTCCTTTGAACATGTGCTGCTACCTTTTGAGGCTTGCTTTTATCACATGCACTGAAGAACTGCTGCGCTGGTCCAGGGGGCCTCTTGGACTTTCCTGCTGCTGTTGGACACTGGCAGCTTGTATTACTGTTGACAAAATATCTGAATTAAAACAAGTTGAAATAATGTTTGAACATGGTGGAAATATAATTAACACGAGGGTACTGTCAGCCTCTCTGAGGATGGAGGCTTTGACAGCAGTGTGAACACATGAGCTGTTTTATCATCTGCGACACACTGAAAACCACAGAGACACTACGTCAAACATTATATTACATTATAGTGCAGCAGGATGAGTGTTTCACCTGCAGGAGTGCCGCTTGTAACTTTCTCACTCACCATTGCTCCTCCAAACTACTTGACACTCAACACTGAGCTGTGTAGGGTTACCACAATGTCCACATTAACAATAAAATAAAGTTACACCTATTAGGATTTACAGCACTGTTGAGAGAGAGATGGTAGTGTACACCTGCTCTCTGCATCACTCTTGGTATAATGTAGTCTAATCATGGGCTCACACAAGGTTTCCTGAGTGAACAGTGTAGCTCAGAGCTCCTTCTTCGATGCAGACTGTACTGTGGAACATCCTTCCACTAACCATTAAACTGTGAGAATCCAGAGGGGTGTTAACCTGTTGGGTAAGGTGATGAGTGAGATAATGACAGGCCGTTCATGTGCAGATATTGTGTTTTATCATCATCTTGTATATGAACTGCTGTCATGATTTCATTATTGTGACTAAATGGACATAACAGGACAGGAATTCTTTTTACATTAAGGTTGCCTGTACTCACTTTTATATACTTTTTCTATCCTACTTTTTAAAGCCAAAACATCAATCAATCATCGATCAACAGGACCCAATATATTTTATGTTTTTGTCACTGACTTTTGTGAATATATGCTTATTCCGAATTTGATGGTTGCAACATATTTCAAACAAGTTGAGACAAAGACAGTAAAAGACTAAGAAAAGTTGTGGACTGTTCAAAATGATTTCATTCATCACATCCCAACATTTTTTAATTAGAGTTGTAATGACTAATGTATTTTATTTTGAGATTAAGTAACAAATAATTTACCTGAAACAAATATTAATGACTTATCTCATTAATATTTCAAATCAGAATCAGAATCAGAATCAGAAATACTTTAATAATCCCAGTGGGAAATTATATAAATATGTTATACACTCATCTAATTATCACTATCTAATTTTATACAACATTGCTGTGTTAGCATATTGATAATGATAAAAAATAGACCCCATTTGTCAGATGCCTGATCATAAAAATACTAGACCTCAAAATCAAAAGGATCACTGTGACCCAGATGTAATCGCTGTATGTCATAGCAGTTGAGCAGATATATAAACATGATGGAGGCAGATTAATAAAGCCTTGTTAACATTATTTCTTATTATTTCTCAAACCAAGATTGGGATGTGGTTAATTGTTGAAGCGTAGCCTCTGCGAAGTGCTTGCCCTACACCATTGCCTGACACACACCTCCCCAGAAATGTAACCGCAGGTCGCAGCGACATGGACTGCACGGAATGTAATCAGTTCGCTTGGAAGCATTGCATTTTCCAGACTCTCTTCCATTGCTTCGCGGCGGTGCTAATGAGTGGGATTGAGACCTGTAGTTTCCCCAATAAATACACTGCACTCTTTGGCTGTTGCAGTCCCTCCTGACCTGCCATCTGTTGTCAGTCAAAGCCACTTATGAGATGTCACAAAAACGGACTAAGATCAAAATAGAATGCAAAGATAGTTATTTTTCCCCTATTCGAAAATATACAGCTGCACAGCATGACAAATTAGGTCATCAAGTTGAGAAGCTGGCTAAACAGGTTGTGTATCACTTGGAGTAGTAAAGTGATATAGTACTATAACGAAATACGTCAATTACTTTTGATTCCAAGTGATAAGTAAAGAAATAGTATTACTATTTAACTGAGTATATGTAAAAAGTGTCTTATTACACTTCCTGAGTAAATTGGTATGTGACTGATGCTACAGCAGTGTGATTCAGGCCTGAGGTATGTGAGTGGAGCTCTGAGCCGGATTTCAGTGAGTGATCCACACCCTGTGCTTCTGTCCCCCGGGAACCCGGTGGTTCATGCTGGAGCTTTACTGGAGAAGAACACATGGATGAAGCAGCAGGATTTTCTGACATCACAACTAGTTTGCAAGTGAATCACTATGCAACTTATATAAGTGTGATGTCGAAGCTTGAAGCCTCAAGCAAACACTCTCTCAATGAAGCGGCATCCTGTGACAAGTAGTTAAACTGTTGAACTAATTAATATTTGCATAAAACATTCTGGGTTTTTCAGTGAGGTCGAAGGTAGACATGTAGATAATTACTTGTGGATAATTACTTTTGAATGAAAAGTCATTTAAAAGAATGAATAAAAAAAGTATTTGTATGTCTTAAAATGTGTCTGAGTGGATCTTTGAACAAGCATCCCCTCATTCAAGCACATCCACCCCACATCACTGAAGGTTTCTATGGGTTTCTCTTTATTGAACTCTTTAGTGTAATATGGGTCTACTCTGAAATAGAATTGCAGCACTGGGCACATTGCATTGCCACATTGCAAGGTACTGTACCCAGACTTTGCCCTGATAACCTTACAATCCTCTTACCCTACTGTTTGAACGCAATGAGCACACAAGGCCTTATTTCACAGATCAAGCTAACACCACATTTGCACGGTCATCAGTTCCCACTGTAGATGAGGCAGAGATACCGACTTTCTCCTCTAACCCCAGCAGACCATAATGCTTGCATCTCTTTTTACCCTGTCAGGTCAGTACAGCAGGTGTATTGTAATTTACATTGGCTTTGTTTAGATAATTTGTTTCGGGATTATCTATTTTACTATTTATCTTAAAACTGTCCACACAGTAAGTCTCAGAAGACCAGCTGTCTTGGATAATGATTAAAGGTATCACTGACTGATAGCCCAGTGTGATGATATAATAGGATCTTTATCTGCTCAGTGAACTCCATATAAAGGATCTATAAAATATTTAACTCACTCATGTATAACCGTTGAAGAAAGCTGCGATGGAAGGAATTTAGACAGGCCTCATCAGACTCCTGCGGTGAGTTCCCACAGTTTGGAAAATGAGATGGCATCTCTGCATTATTAGTCACTTTGTGTCCAGTGAATGTTGTGAAGAGGACTGGTTTTGGCAGTGAGAGAGGGTCAAGAGGGCAGGGCCCTCTCAGGCCGATACACAGCTCACTTGTCATTGTGAGTGATTTCTGCGGAATTCTGGCACACACAGAAGTTATTAAATCTTTCCTTCTTTGTCAGTGTCAGGGAGGCTGTAATGAATCCATTAGCAGCCTGGGGTTCACACCGTTAACACTGATAAACTTTAAGCTGGCTCCAATGTTTCTGACAGCTTCTTAGCATGCTTCCCTTTACATTAATCTGTATAAATTGCCCCAGAGCACTAGTCTGAAGTGAATGCTGTCAGCACAGCACATTAGATACAGCATACAGAGAGATTTGAACATGTATTTTTCCACCTTCATCACTGTAATAGCTGAAATCTATTATATTGATTATCATCTTACATACACAAGATCAGTTAAATAAACTAGGAAACACTGTGAAAAAGCCAATTTTACATTGAGGTGATTGATCTTCTCATATAGGATCTGTTTATAAACTCTATTTCCCCCCTGCAGTAACCATGGTTGACCAGCGCGCCCTCTCTCTTTTCTCAGCTTTCAAATTCAATTTATGCCAACTGTTGAATAATTTAATATCCAGCAGAATGCTTTATATACAGCATGGGAGAGTTTGTAGTTATGAACAGGCAGCAGAACTTGCTGTCCAGTAACTTCAATAGATATGAAAATGTATCACTGGATTCACTGAGAAATGTGGCAAGGGTCACTCACACTTTAACTCACGTTTAAATTCAATTTCCGGACTCATATTTTTTCTCCTAGCTACTAGGGTGAATACGAACGGAGCACATATATGGCACAGTTAAAACAATCTGTTACAACTGTGCCACAAATACCACTCCCACTGTCTTGTTCAAAAGCCTAATTCACTGCTGTGCAGAAGCCAAGAAACCATCAGGATGTTATTCTTCAAAAATGTATAGTTTTCAGTTATAGTTCAGTTTGTTGGTGTAGACAAACACTACTAGTTTAATATTTTCACTACCTTGCACAAAAATAGATTTTCACAGATATATCAATGTTGACTGTAGGGACCCCGCTGATTTTTTATAGGGGCTAATGTGACAGGCATATACTTGCTGTCTCTCCTCCTGATAAGCTACTTAAAGCTGAAGTAGACTGTTGAAACCTACAAATGCAAGCTACATTTCTAAGGTATGCTACCTAAAGAAATCCCACCCCCTCCCTTTAGCCACTTGAACTGCCTGACTACACTCTGTGACAGAATGCCCCGAAACTCTCAGCTGGGAGGTGTAGCAGCTTGTTCAGTACATTAAATGTGCTCTTTTACCTTTTAAGACTAATGAATACAGAAACAAACGACTGTGGTAAATGCCTAAATGCCACAATCATGTAGACTTAAGTAAAGTAGCTGCACTCAGCTATAGCCAGTTTGGTAGTTACTCCTGGTGTGTGCTTAATGCTAACATCAGCTGCTACAGGAGTGTGTTGCTGGTGCTGTGGCTCCTACAATGGGCTCAGGGACTTTCTGTGTTGTGCTACTCATTTAGCTGCTGAACGTCAGTCTGTCACTGTGGCACACTGGTTCTTTGGGTCGAGGCTGTGTGCTTAGTGTTACTGAGTTAGCAAGTGTTTGAAGAGCAGGCTCAGTAGCTGTGTGCTGTGAGCACAGCACATTGTTGTCATCACTAACCATACCCAATGTCTCACATCTAATAAAATACCTAACATTGGCATAATGACCATAAAAAAAACATGGCTATTGTTATTATGCACCACTGTCAAGCTGGTATGTTAGTATTGGGAAGTTTTGGCTTCAATTTCTCTGCCATTCTTGTGCCACTAACTCGCTAACAGCTTTAGCAATGCATCTGCCACTGTGGTCATACGCAGCAAGTGCAAAGGTAAAAGGCAGAATACGTATAGATAGCTAGGTAAGCAGCTTGACAAACAAGTGTCTTATTGTTTTATAGAAGCTGAGTGTGACGATTGGACGGGCTTATTAGACGCCAGCAGCATTTCTTTTCTTTTATCTGTCAGAGCATTCGATGTATTGATGGTTGATGTTTTTTTTTTTTACTAATGTAGCAATAAATGCTTCTAGAATAACTTACCAACTGTAGCTTTGATTTTGCACCACAAACTCCTTCTACCATCCCAGTAACATATCAGGCTTCCAACATCCTGTCCAGGTTCTTACATTGTACTTAACTCTTAACAACACAAGGGATAGGTCTAGGTTGTATGGTTGTTATTATGAAGATTTTTACAGTGTTATCCACGTGATGCTAAAATAAATGAAGATCGTGTTTGTGTGGAAATGCTGGCCGGAATAATGGAGTCTCCAGGGAATACATTTCAGTTTTTTGGCTGCTTCTTTCCCACACGAGTTATTGGTATTCTAACCCAGATCTCTGAGGCCTGTTTTCACTGGTACCTCTCTTTGTGCTTTGTTTCCATGGTAGTGTCTTCTGAAGGGGAGACAAGCTGGGCTAAGTGAAAGGGCTGTGTGTGTGTGTGTGTGTGTGTGTGTGTGTGTTTGTGTGTGTGTGTGTGTGTGTGTGTGTGTGTGTGTGTGTGTGTGTGTGTGTGTGTGTGTGTGTCTGTGTCTGTGTCTGTGTATGCACTTATGCTTATGTGTTTGTGTTAAGCACCCACACTTTACCTCACTGTGGATGGAAAAGGAAGTTAGTTTTCTTTTTTCATTTTATCAATCATTCAAAACACAACTTACATAATAATGATAATAATACAGTCTTCGAGTTTTGTTTTATTTATGTAGCACCTTTTTTTAACATGGTAACAAAATGCTTGTGTATAGGTAAATAAAATGAATGCTATACAGATATAAGTCACTTCAAACAACATCATGCAAATACACCAAAACAAACCAGTATGATAAAATACATAAAGAGTTAAAGAAGTTGAAAAAACTGTAAAAGATTTTAGAAAATGGGAGGCAAAAACACACACACCCCTGTCTACATCAGCAGGGCTCAGTGGAGCAAGCGAACAGTTATTGGTTCCTGGGAATCAGCATCACAGAGAACCTAGTTATTACACAAGTGGTGCATGTTTTTCATGGATCTTAATTGATCGACTGCTTGTACCTCCTGCACAGCCTTGCCGTGCTGCACAGAAGTGTCTCGTGAGAACAAAGATTACACACAAATTCACAAAAATGTGTTGAACCACGAACTTTATTTGAAAAACTGCTTAAACATCCTCTAAGTGATGCTGTTTTTGCATTAGCAGTTTGCTTTTTCACTGTATTCTGACATTTGAAATGAATGAATTTCAGCTCATTAGCTGTTGTTTCAGGGCAAGACAGAATAGTGCCTTGTGTAAGCAATGAATAGAAGCCTTTGTTACTAACTGGAGTGCTCTGTTTTTACTGCTGGCTGTGGACGGTTAGCAAATCAAATGTGCTCAGGCGAACTGAGTAAACGATGGCCTTTTCACTAATTCATGTTGACTGACATCAGTTCTGCCCACAAATCATAAGAAACACTTTATTGCCTTTTTGCATATGAAATAGTATCAGGACAGAAAGATACATTTGTGTACTGCCAATCAAGCTTCTTTTCCACCAAACACTGTGTTATCTGTCTCTACTTCCCTCTGCCATTCAATTCAATTTAGTTCAGTAGAAAACCAGACTATAATCCAGTCAACAGAGATTAAGTCAGTATTTTCACCCTCAGTGAGCAATTCTGTGAATATGAAGTAAATGGGAATAGCTGTTGTTCCTGCTTTAGTTAGAAACTGTGTGTTTTAAAAAGCAGTCACATGTTCAGATTCAGTATGAGTTCTGAATCTGAACACAGACAAGTTAGTTGGCCTGTCAGACCTTATGGTGGAGCTGTTGGTTCTCTTTAGACTGAGCAGGCAGAGCAGAATAAGGCAGCGAGAGACATCTGAGAATTAATCCACAGTAATATCAAGAAAAAAAAACTATCAAAGAGATGAAAGACGGGAGGCCACTTACAAAATGATTTCAAGAAATAACATTGTTAGCCAGCGAGAGACGAACAAGTGAGACTGGGACACTGGCTAGCAGGGGACTTGCCAAGGATAAGCAAACATGAAAATTTAAAAATTGTGTTGGACCTGCAGAAAACGGAAAACTGTAAAACATTTTTTTTCTTGTGTAGCATAAAGGGACTGCAACTTTAACAACCCTTTGTTGTAAAATTACAATTAAATGAGCCTTGAACAATAGCCTAATTACATAGTAGGACAACAGAGCATGGAATGGGTCAGATAGACAGTGCTAAATGACCTCAGGTATACCTGTGGTATTTCTGTAATGTACACTCAATTATTCTAAAGTCTTGGTCTCATATCAACAAATATATTGACCGGGCTAATAATGTGAACATTTTTTTTTTTAGCTTCAGATTAAGTTCTTATAACATTATTTTAAAAGATTGGATAATAATCGAATGTACTATCATTAGTTTGAAGATAGAGTAAACCTATAATGACTTTAGTTCAGTGGGATAAATGTGTGTGTGTGTGTATCCACAATATATGTGCCATCATGTTTGCCTGTGAGCAGCAGCTTGTGTGTTCTTTTCTCGCATAAATAATTGAGTGACTGATGTAAACGGAGACATCTGTCTGCTGTAACTATAGACCTCCAATAAGTGAGCCCTCTTTGTTCCATCTGTGTAACCACATTCACAAAATTAGTTCACAGTCAGTCAATTTTTCTATATACCATATAACTGCTGCTAAATGTTAAAAAAATGTTTTGTGTTAGTAGGGCTCACAAAGGAGGTTCACATGTCAAAAAGGATTGGGAGTACTGACCAGTTGTCTGTGGAAACGGAGTGAGTCCCTGACACCAAATATGTCCAGTTTATAATAAAGTATCTGTGTTAGTTAATTGAGTCAATAAAAACCCACAGTTAAGGTTTTTGTTTTTGTTTTTATCCTGGCCACACAAGTCCTTCATCCCAGCTTTCTTCAGTGTGCTGCCAGAGCTTCACTGTCATAATAAACTGTTTGGACACTGGATCCAAGGCAGACTTAGACTTATGTGCACATATTTGGAAGATGGTTAGGAGTACATCCCCAAGAAAATGTGACTTTTTTAAAAGGAATTTCACATCATTTGCATTGTTATATCTCTGTACAAAAACTTAGAAAATCTACAGCAGATAAATCAATTCTACACACAGCTTGATTTTAAAACTTGCTAAAGAAGACATCCACTGGGGGCTAACTGGAATCATTAGATCTTGGAAAGGTAATTCAGGTAGTTTCGGTGCTCTCCAGATTGATTTTACGTTCATTTAGCTTAGGTGCTGCACCTAAGCCTTATACTGGACGTAAAAACCCTGATATGTTATCTCAAAGTCATCATTTAATTTCAAATCTTCAAAACAGCAAACACTGCCTTACTGCCCAAATACATAATAACTAAAAGAAATCTGGATAAGTTATACAAGTATGGCATCTCTGTCATTCTAATGAAAGCCTCTCACCCAGTATTAAAAGTAAATGGATGTGTATGGAAAATGTCTTTTGGGGCTCAAGGGTATTTCTGCATTTCTACCTCGATGCTAAAGTCACCTAGTATCTCAGCTGTACCTCGGTCTTGGTAAAGCCACCTCAGCTTCCCTTGACGTTTATCTCCTGCCAGCTTCTCAGCTGAGCAGTACCAAGCCCAAAAAGATTTTTAACAAGGATGAAATATCTGTAGACCTTTACTGTAGTGTATGTTGAAGTGTCAAATTCCACCCCAGTGACTCCTACCACCACCCCCTCCTTCCCCTCCTTTATTCCAAGTAGCCTCCACAATAAAGATCAGGTTCTGCCTTCTCTTTGCTGAGATGTGAGACAGTAGGCGACAATTTGTTGGTGACCTCAGACAACAGGCAGAGGAAGGAGGGGCCGTGCTGGTGATGGGGGGAGCAGTGGTAGATGAGGTGAAACAGAAGGAGAGGAAAGTGAGAAGGGTAATGCCAGAGAAGAAAGAGTAGTTCACAGTCTGGCAACACCAACGACATCAACTGCGAGAGGTACGTTTTGCATGTGTGTGTGGCTAGCGTTAAAGCTTTATGAAGTATCAGCATGATGATTGATGCTGGCCTGACGTCAGTCACTTGCTATTGTGTCAGTTACGCAAAGAAAACATCAGACAGTTTGAGATGTTTCTTTGTATTTAACTGCATGTGAACGGGTGGAGGAGAAGTTAGCTATGGCCATGGGTGTGGTGGGATGAAGGCTTGGTCGCAGCTGGTGCAGCGAAATGACAAATACTGTGTCTTGGAGGAAAGAAAGATGAGCCTTGTTCCTGTATACGGGTGTGATGTGTGTATGTGTGAACTCAGTGGAGCCCTAGTGACACAATAGCTGGCTGTCCCCAGCGTGGCTGCAGCACCCACATCCACATTCCCTCCATGCTGAGTGTGGGTGGCGTCTGGAAGCTGTCAGGAGGTGGAGCTGGCTCTGTGGAGAGCTAGGATGCTGAGGCTACAGTTGGTTCTAGAGGTAGTGAGACGAAGAAGAGAGACGGGGGAGTAGAAGATTAAAACCTAGATTGAAGCCCTATCTTCAAACAGGTATCCTGTGTGTGTCTGTGTTATTTCTAATAGGAGTTCAGTCAGTCAGCATGTTTCACTCCATCACAACTGTGCATGTAAGGGCGTGCGTAGAGAGGAAGAAAAAAACCCTTGCTGTGAATTTCTCTGGTCTGAAGTTTTCCCTCACCACTTTGTGTCACTTACTGCTGTGTGGACGTGAGGTGCTGGACCTACTCTGTATGATGTCAGTGTTTCCCTCAGAATGGCTGTGTACCTCGGAGGGGCTCTTAATTTGAAGACCTGAGAATGAGACTAAAAAAATTGAATTTCTTCAGAATAACTTCAAGAGGTTGCCTACATTAGTCTTACACAGTGCTGGTTTAATTATCTGCCTTTAAGCAACATTAAATTCTTTCGTCATGAATGACGGTTAATTTTGTCACCTGTTATTCCTGTGTCGTAACAGCAGCTGAGCTACATGTGGAGGAGTAATTATGTGTCAAATCAAAATGAATGTGTACCAAACACCATTTCAGTAACTAGCTGCACAGCATAAATAGGCCTATATTAAATGTCATTTTTGCAGTTGATCAAACAGCCTTACAATCTGTCAGATATGCATAATTTTTCAGATTTTTGAGGAAAAAGAGAGTCCTAGTCTGAGGTTGAGGTATTGAATCTGTCTCGCACATCAACAGACATTCAGAAAGTGTCTGTTTTCACTAGCATAGTTGTGCAGTGCAGAATAAAGCCTGAACAAAGCCGCAGTCTTCCTGCTTTAATATGCAATAAGGTTAGTAGTTGATGGTACGGAGCCCCCAAGGGGTCATGTTGAGTATTCCTTTCAGGACTACTTTAGGTTCCCTCGCAATAATTTTGCATTACTGTACGTTCAGTGGTTGTCCTGTGCTCGAGGTTCTCAGCCAGTCTGCCATCCAGCCGCGGAAGTAATGTGCTAATTGTGAGCCGTAGTTGCCCTACCAGTAAACACACTGATAATTGTAGCTGTTGCAGCTGCACTGTCTTTTCGCTCACGCCCCAGCCCTCAGCTATAGTACAGTAGTATAGTAGATAATTAGGATCCACTCAGATGGACTTTGTATTGGAATGACCTGAGTACTACTTTTAAATATTCTAAGGACAGAAAACAAGGGATATTGCACATTTCTGCGCTAATATGAAGAGCTAGATGGAACCAAAAACTGTTTCAAATAGAAAGGACAATTAGAATACACACATTCAAAGATAAACTGAACCCAGTAAAAATGCCCTTCTAGATTCAGGCCCCAACCAATTATGCAATTCATACATTAAGCAATGGTGAGTTCTATATGGATGGAGGCCTATGATAAGTGTCAATGGTGTTCTGATAGCAATGTACGCATAATCAATAATAGGAAGAATTAACTGAGAAATTAATCTATATTTGGCTTGAAATGAAAAACAATTAATATTGGGCTCCCTGAGCTATTATTTATCGTGTTTTTGTTGTTGCAAGAGTGTGCAGACCATTTCACGTTCATCCTCTCATTATAACAAACTAGTGCAGTGCCCGTAGGAAATATGTGTTCCTATAGAAAAGTGGGAGGTTAAGTAGCTTTTTCATGGACGGCCAAATGAGGCTGTGTTTGAAGGTGGAACGTCAGGGATATTTAGGTTTGCTGTGAAATCCGATATTCCAGGGTATAATTGGCCGTTTTTGACTATTTTTGATTTTGACATTATATTTCACCTTAAAAACTATTTACTTGGTGTCATTATTTTCAGCACAACCTCACATGTGTGACTGTACAGTTATTTTTTCATTTTGACATACTGTATTAACACAATGGACCTAAAATCACAAAAAAAACCATAAAATCCGAGTAGAAAAAGTTAGATTTTTTTACTGTGAAAACCACAAATATGTTTAACAAACCATTTTTTATTACTTATAATGCAAATATAAATTGTTGTTTGCTAAATATGTGCATAAAGGTTAAGAATTTACAAAGTTATATGTAACTATTTACATTTAAATGCAGGCAATGCTCAGGTCAGCCTGAGGTGCTTCCAGCTGAATGAAGAGCTGCACTGCCTGCTCCACATTCAGCTTCTCCTGTTTTGACTCATTAAACAAAAAAACCGACTCCACTACACACTAAACACACGACACCAAACACTACATAACACACTAACTATACACTCCAAACACGCTAAATGTCACAAATCTCTCAACTCTCAATATCGCTGTCTGTACACCGACCGTCGTTGCCTGTCAATCATCCGCCGACGTCCCTCCCACAACTTCCTGTTCCTCAGCAACCAAACTTGCTGCTTGGACACTTTCCTGACAAAAGCCCGTTTTTACAGTTTCTTTCTGCACCAGACACAAAAAACTCCGGTTTTGGACATGCCAGTGCGTCCAGTCCGTCGACTCGGGAGGTGGGCCATGTGGGTTGGCTAGCGGCTAGCAGCTAGCTACACACGAACAACCACAGATTCCGATTCCACTTTCTTGTCCTGGTGTATCCGGATCTCCTCAGACCCGAACAGACTTGGTCCGGACTCGTTTAGTCTCATTAATCCACAACAGTCAGTTTAGATGCACAGAACAGAACGGGACCGAACCGCCGGCAAAATCCCAGCCCAGCTCGCGCGGCTGCAGGTATAAATCCGCCTGTTTCTTAAGGTATGTCGTGGGCTTGAGCTCTGCAGTGATTGGCTCTGGTGCGCACGTGACTGTGGTGGCTCCGGTGGACAATGCTCGCGGAATTTGTAAAGCATTTATGAAATAATTTATTAACGGTATCATTGCAGTCCAAACAAATCCGACTGGCACACCCTTGAACCAAGCAGCAGCCATGTTGAAACTCTCAGGTCAGTCTGATCCTGATCCGCAGAGATATTTGAGGAACAGACACACACACACAGACAGACAGACAGAGATTCCTTGTTTTTATAGAGAGATTTATTACCATTGGAGCTTGTCGATAAATTTGTATTTTGACAACTTGGGTATCAAAACAAGCCAATCATGGGTGCGTTTGAATTCACACACTCTAAATTTCATTTCATACAGAGCTAAATGCTGCAATCCATGATAACCTAGGCAAAATCTTAACTAAAATATACCGCTGATATGATATGATTGGCGTGGTACATGCCAATTTACAGCTTAAAAAGGCACAGTGAGAAATTAAAATCCTAATTCAATAAATAAATGCAGTGAAAGGCAAAATCGGACCTTAGTGTGTTTTCTGTCACTCTTTAGTATGTAGCATACAGATCAAATCTTAAGTGATGGCTTTCCAACTCCAGCTGGGTGCTCAGTCAGAGGTATGGGCTCTGCCTGATACAGAGGATTATAACATGCACCATACTTGGGTAACTGTGGTGAAGAATCAGCCACTCCACTATCTGCCAGAAAGGGAGCTCTGCTAAGCCTTTAAGCTTCTTTAAAACACTCAACTCTAATTGATGAGCAGAAAATAACACCAGCCACTCTGTGAATGGAGCATGACTGGATTAACCAATGAGTGAAGTTTTTTTATCATTCTCGTCCTGCCCCTCAGGCAACCTCAGTCTGGATTGGTTGGGCAGGTTGGTTCTAGGAAATGGGTTTATCCCAGGAGTGGGGAATGTAACATTTGTCTGCTAGAGCCCAAGTGAATATGGATGTAAATAGACTTTGCTAACTTGAACTGGTTGTTTTGTCTTAGTTTAATTGCCTGCTATCACTGAACTATCTGAGTCTGTAAAGTAGGTAGTAGCTGAACTTATCAAATATATGTAGGGGAGTGGAAATATAAAGTAGCAGAAAGAGGAAAAACTCAAGTATCAAATACTGATAATATTTGCAATCAGACCCTTAAAAAAAACAAAAAACATCTACAGAACTTGTAGAAAGGTACAGAAAACAAGTATGCTTTTACTTAAAAACATAATTATGATCGTGAATTAATCATTTAAAAAATTCTGTTGGTTCCAAAATAATTGTTTTGTTTATCTCTTGTTAAGAATTCTGGCAGTTGGTTTCAGCTTCAGACAAGGTTTGTAAAACAATAGTTTAATGCTGTTCAGTGTTTCCCCCAGAAAACTTGCTAAGCCCGGTGGTAGGTTTGAAGGGCAGCCCACCGGCGGCGAAGCATGTTTTTTTTTTTTGTGACAGGGGCCTGACACAGGCCAGCAACTGACTGATGGTGGTGCCCTATAGGTAACAGATTCATGACGGAGTAGAGTAGTAGAGTTAAGAGTGGTTCCATACTGCATTGCATTGAATCAGAGTTAAAAGTTAATTGGTGGGCAATTACGTGCTTTAGGAGCCAGTAAAGGCATTTAAAACCACTAATTATGGCTTCATGCTCCATATTAATCACTGGCTCGAATGCTGCAGCGATTGACAAGCCTACAACATGATAACAGTGCAAGCTAGCTATTGGATATTTCATAATAGATATTTCATTATAATCAATGACATATATTTACATTTGAAACAATGTGGCATTGTTTACACTTGCTTCTGCTTGCTGCCATATTGATGCTGGTGTGTTGGTGAACCCAACATGAGCGTTTAGTAAATCCTGCCTATAAGTAGTGCAAGGAGCTTCAATAAAAGCTCTATGGCTTGTGTTCATGTCAGGAACCTGAGACAGCGCAACATGCTTTGATTTCTTGTAGAAACTATGACCGCCAAAGAAAAGATCTACTCAGAGAATTGCAAGAAATTGGCTTGGAAGAAGTATCTCTGAAAAGTATTTTAGAAATCAAGCGGGAGGGGAAAACGCTGTTTTTTCAAATTCTTAAAAGACACTGGTCTATATAGCAGGATATAGTGCACTAAGGTGCTAGTCCCATAGATGGCAGCAATGCAACTTTTGGATGCCAGCTGCCGTAAAACCCCGAAGAAGAATAAGAAGAAGTCTGGTCGAGGATCCCTGCCTTGCCCGCTGGCGGTGGCTGCAACAGATGCTACAAAACATACCTAAAACTGAAACTTTGACTTTATTAAAACAGCTACCGTCAGAGCTTATCTAACGCTGAATTTAATAGTGGCGTTTCACTACTGAACCACTGTGAAATTAGCGCACTTAACGATTGTTAATATTTTCACGTAGTACAAAACAAACAACATAAAACTTACCATAATTGGTCAGGTACAGTCACCCACTGTCAAACAGATTTGGATTCAATCCGCTGGTTCTATACTTCCCATTGCGGCACGGAGAAGGCTGCTCTGCTAACATCCATGCTAGCTGCCTCATCGACCCGTGGCTCAGCCAACATCGCGCCGCTGCATAATTGGTCAACAGGTGAACCAGCGAGGTCAACATCTCCGCCAGGAAGTAAAGTGCCAAAATAACAAACAGCATCCGGTTACCTTTTAAAATAAAACACTCTGTGTTGACACGAGCACACAAATCTCAAAAAAGAGACAAACACAAGCTCTTCTGTTACTCCTTCGGTCGGGAACACTTCCTGTTGTTGTTTTTAATAACACAGACCTATAACTCCGGTCGGGAGTGATTATGTGATTATCGCGGGAACTCCTCGTCCTCCTGACGCCAGCTGTCTACCGTACTGCGCCGTGGCGTACTCGAACCACAACCGGTGGGGATTGGCGGACGGCGGACGGGGGAGCCAAACCGGATCGGAGCTGCAATGCAGCGGACACGTATCCAGTGGAAATTAGGGGTCAGAGTCACTCAAAGGAGTGATAGAAAAAGCCTCCAGCACCTTCCCCAACAGTAGAGTGGTTATATCAACCCTGCTGCCCAGGAAAGACTTCCACCCATACACCATCCACAGGATCAACAGCAGCGTCTCCAGAGACTGCGTCCTTCGGCCCAATGTCCAGCTGGCCCACCACCCCACCCTGGACATCAGCTGCCTTCATGACCATGTCCATCTACTCAAAAACACCGTCCCAATCTTCGCCCGTACACTGAAAGATGTCGCTCTCAACCGAGACCAGTCCACCCCCCACACAAGGAACAGGTCGGCCCGCAGCACCCCCAGACTGCCACCCAGACCGTCCAGACCACCCCCACAGAGACCTCACCATCTTCATAACCCTACACGACGACCCCACCAGGGCAGCAACGAACCCCCTAGCACCCGACCAGAGCCCCTCCTGCCCCCAGGAGCCCCATCCTGACACCGTCACCAGGAGCCACGCCCTGGCCCACTGAGCTACGCCCAGTTGATGAGGAGAGTAGCAGACCCCCCATTTACCCCTCCAACCTCCAACCCCACCCCTACACCTGCACACAGCCCGCTGAGAGACATCCAGCACATGCTCAGCCTGCTCTGCTCCCAAATGATGAGTCAAAGACAGTAGACAACCCTAGAGTGTTTACTTATCTATTTTATATTATTATTATTATTTTATCATTATATTTATTTATTTTTTAGTTATTATTATCTATTATTGTACATATTTACTTATTTATTTATTCATCCATGTTAAAGGGTTATAAATTTATTAGGTCGAAACTCCTGATATCTAACATGTTCTAAACTGATCTCTTCATTGACAATAGGATTGGAAGTTTATCTCATTTTAACACAGAATGCTACACGTTCAGTTTTAAACCTAATGACGTCTAAATCTTTTGTAATCTCATGTTGGAACATCCAGGGTCTGAGGTCTTCTGCTTTTGGCCTTAAGAGCAGAACCGCAGACTTTAAGAAAGAGATAGAAAATTCAGATATCATTGTTTTGCAGGAGACTTGAAATAGAGGAGACAGGCCCACTGGTTGTCCTTTAGGTTATAGAGAAGTCATTTTCCCATCAACCAAACTGAAAAGTGTAAGCCAAGGCAGAGATTCAGGAGGGATGTTGATCTGGTACAAGACGAACCTCACACACTCAATCGAATTACTCAAAAAAGGAGATTTTTCAATTTGGATCAAAATAAAAAAAGAGGTTGTCTCCACAGACAGAGACATATTCATGTGTACAGCCTATATCCCCCCATCAGAGTCCCCTTATTATAATGAAAACAGCTTCTCCATTCTTGAAGATGAGATCAGCTTCTACCAGACACAAGGAAACGTGCTGATCTGTGGTGACCTTAACGCCAGAACAGGCACAGAACCAGATCTGATCAATGCACAGGGAGACAGACATATACCTGGCCAGATCAACATCCCCTCGACTTCACACCGAAACAGAAACAACTTTGACAAAACTGTCAACAGAAACGGGCAGCAACTGCTGCAGTTGTGTCGCACGCTGGGTCTGTACATCGTCAACGGTCGGCTTCAAGGGGACTCCTTTGGTCTCTACACTCACAGCTCTCCTCTTCGCAACAGCACTGTGGACTACAGTATTACAGACCTGGAGCCCTTCAATGTAAGAGAATTCACTGTCAGCCCCCTCACACCCTTATCTGATCACAGCAAAATCACCCTATACATTAGTAAGACACCAACTGACCCCCATGTAGCAGAACCCAGTAAACTCAACCCCTCCAAACAAGCTTACATTTGGACAAGTAATAGTAAGGATGACTACCAGAGAGCCATCGGTCATCCAACAGTCCAATCTCATTTAGACAATTTTATCACCACCTCATATCCCCACAGTAACGACGGCCTGAACCAGGCTGTCCGGGATATTAACTCCAGCTAACTTTGACAGCACAGCATATCTATCCAACCTGAAAAAATCTGAGTATCACAGTTCAAACTCAGATAATGAAAAGTGGTTTGACTCTGACTGCAGGTGTCTGAGAAAAACACTCAGAAAATTATCCAGTGAAAAACACCGACAACCTGACGATCATGAGCTCCGCGTCCAGTACTGGGAAACATTGAAATCATATAGAAAAACACTGAGAGCTAAAAAGGAGCAGCATGAACAGCGTCAACTTGAAGAAATTGAGGAGTCCATTGACTCAAACAGTTTTTGGAAAAAATGGAATTCATTCAACAAATCAAACAAGGAAGAATTGGCTATTCAAAACGGGGAAATATGGAAGAAACACTTTGAAAATCTATACAGTGCAATCACACTGAATTCAGACCAAAAGAATCTGCTCAACAAACTAGAAATCCTTGAATCAATCATTAAAGACAACCAAAATCCTTTAGATTATGAGATTAGTGAAGGGGAACTGCTGGCTAAGATCCAGGCCCTGCAGCCAAGGAAAGCAAGTGGCCCTGATGGCATCTTAAATGAAATGCGTCAGTTTAGCAGCCAGAAAATCAAGACTGCCATATTACAATTATTCAATCTGACACTAACCATTGGAAATTTTCCTGACACCTGGAGTCAAGGGCTCATCAGTCCAATCTTCAAAAGTGGAGACAAATATGATCCAAACAATTACAGAGGCATTTGTGTCAGCAGCAACCTGGGGAAGTTATTCTGCAGCATCTTAAACAGCCAACTGCAAAACTTCCTCATCGAGCACAATGTCCTGAACAAGAGTCAGATTGGTTTTACACCACAACACTTAACCTCTGACCACATCTACACCCTCCACACCCTCATCCAGAAACACGTCCACCAGAACAACAACACAATCTTTTCTTGTTTTGTAGATTTCAAGAAAGCATTCGACTCAATTTGGCATCATGGTCTGTTTCTAAAATTACTAGAAAAAGGTATTGGAGGAAAAATCTACGATATTATTAAGACGATGTATCTAAATAATAAATGTGCTGTCAAAATTGGAACTAGGGAAACAGACTTCTTCCCCCAAAGTAGAGGAGTGAAGCAGGGCTGCAGTCTGAGCCCCACCCTGTTTAACATTTACATTGATGAACTGGCCAAATCTGTGGAAGAGTCGGAGATCCCTGGTCTCACCCTCTCTGACACAGAAGTCAAATGTTTACTGTTTGCAGATTACCTAATACTGCTCGCTCCATCAAAGGAAGCTTTACAAAAGCAGCTAGATCACCTGCAAAAGTTCTGTCAGACCCGGGCCCTGACTGTTAACCTGGAGAAAACAAAAGTCATGGTCTTCCAGAAACGACGCAAGAGTCAGAAAAATCCCCACAGGTTCCACCTGGACTCTACAGACATAGACCACACACACAGCTATACATATCTAGGACTAAATATCACATCAATGGGAAATTTCAATCTGGCCATCAAGGATCTCAGAGAAAAAGGCAGAAGAGCTTTCTGGACTATAAAAAAGTCCTCAAACATAGACATCCCTGTCAAAATCTGGATCGAAATATTTCAATCGATAATCGAACCAATTGTATTGTATGGTAGTGAAGTGTGGGGCCCTCTCATGAACCAAGACTTGGAAGTCTGGGAATGGGAAAAACACCCAATCGAAAACTTGCACACCGAGATCTGCAAAAGCATCCTCAAAGTCCACAGGAACACCCCCAATAACGGATGCAGAGCTGAACTCGGCCAATTTCCCCTTTTAATTCAGATCCAAAAAAGAGCAATAAAGTTCTACCAACACCTCAGAACCAGCGAGCCCAGTTCCTACCACTACAAAGCCCTACAATGCCAAGAGGAGAGCAAAGAAGGGAGTCCCCTCAGCCAGCTGGTCCACAGGCTGAGCTCCAACAGCACCGGGCACCAAGACCGCCCTCACGCCATCCAGCCCCACCAAATTATAGCAAAAGAAAAAGACATTTACATCAACTATTGGACATCCACAACCAAAACCCAAAGCAAACTGACAATACTCCATGGCAGATTATCTGAGCTCTGTAACTGACCCGAGACTGAGGACAACGTTGACTATGTTCAGACTCAGCGACCACAGTCTGGCCTTAGAGAGCGGCAGACACAGACAGACCTGGCTGCCCAAAGAGGACCGGCTGTGTCGGTTCTGTCCACACAGACAGGTGGAGACAGAGCAGCACTTCCTGCTGCACTGTGACACATACACAGACATCAGAACCCAGATATTCACTAAAACCACATGTACAACCCCAGACTTCCCCAAACTATAAGACCAAGAAAAACTACAACATTTACTGGGAGAAAAAACTGGCACTGCTGTAGATGCAGCGAGATATGTGAATGCTGCCACAGGAGAAGAGACGAGCTGCACAACAACACCTGATATGATTTCCTACACATGAACCAGCTGATCCTGACTGGGTTCTTACCTGCACACTGATATACTGTTTATTATTGTTGTTGTTATTATTGCTATTATTGCTATTGTTATTGTTATTGCCATCATTATTATTGTTATTATTATTGTTAACATTTTTTTTCTGTAATCTTGTACGCTTTGGCAATATTGTGAACCACAGTCATGCCAATAAAGCTTGTTGAATTGTCAGATACACACACACACACACACACACACACACACACACACACACAGACAGACACACACACAGAGTCAGACACAGAATAGTCATGTTTTCGCGACGTAAGTCGCGACGTAAGTCGCGAAAACCTGCATAAACTTTCCCATAAGAAATGAATGGGAAACACAACACAGCACACACACACACACACACACACACACACACACACACACACACACACACACACAAACAGATTATTAATCAGTCTGCCAAAACATTCATGTTTTCATGACTTATGTCGCGAAAACCTGCGTAAACTTTCCCATAAGGAATGAATGGGACATGGTCAAAAAAGTCGCAAACACACACATACACAGACACACACAGATCATTAATCAGTTTTCCCAAATATTCATGTTTTCGCGACGTAAGTCGAATGGGACTAGATCAAAAGAGTCGCAGACACACAGACACAGAGAGACAGAGAGAGAGACACACACACACACACACACACACACACACATGCACACAAACACACACACAAAGTGAATGAAACCAGGTGAAAAGATCGAAAGAAAGATTTCAAACATCAACATCTCCACAGTAAGTGAGTCAGTAGATCTTGAAAGGAGATTCTTTTGTCTACTTAATATTTTTTTAGGGAGGCACGATATGGATTCTTTCAATCGTTATTGGTATTGATAAGTACCAGCATCTTGGAACTGATAACTGATAAAAAAAATAATAGTTTTTTGTTAACATTTTCATATTTTAAAAAGTTCCAAACGTGTAGTTAATGTGCACTTGAAGGTAAAAAGGCTATCCTTTCTGTTCTATAAAAGCCTGTTTTTTTGTTTGTTTGTTTTTTTGTATTTGATACAATTCACAGGTCTCATTTGAGCAAAATGCTCTATAAAACCCAAGAATGTTTGAGGTTTTAAGGTTTTTTTTTTAGAGGAAATAAATGAACAACAAGAGTCAAAAATGTTTTGTGGGTAATAGATGATATCAGTTAGATGGTTAGAGCTTTGGAATAGTAAATCATTCATCTTTACTCACTTCATCTTAACCTTTTGCCGTCAAACTGATCACACTCATTGGACTAACATCAGAAGTATGTCCATAGTAAAACTCATGATGCTTACTTTGTCATCAATCAGACTACAAATGTGTGTGGTAACCATGTCATACAGGGCAGGCAGGGACACGTTTGCAAAGGCTGGGTTTATACCCGGGTTCCATGTGCCTTAGCCGGTGAAATCCTTGGTCAGATCTATTTTGACCTCACTCAGACCATAACCACGGTCTTTGCCTTGAATGATGCTAACATATACCTATTCTCGGGGCCATTTAACAACCGAGTCATGTGACTGACCTTAGGAGGCTTGGTCCTCTGCCCGTAAAGTATCCTGGTGAGCTCGCCTCCTCCTCTTTCACTTACCTGGCTCGTTTGAGATCTGTAGGTTTCCCCCCGGGGATCAATAAAGTATTTTGATCCTGATTCTGATTCTGAAGCTGTGCATATTTGGGACGCTACTATAAACAGTCCTTCACAGCTGTGCAGGAGCCTTGTGTCCCTGGGGATTTTATGTGGTTTTGTCCCCTTCAGTGGTCATTTGCCATTTAAATAGCCAGATTATCTGCTGATGCTCCGAAGGTCATGGAGCACCCCAAATGGGGCACCCTGGTTTAATGCTGGCTGTTGGAGTCTGGCAAAGATCCAATATGCACGTGAGACTTGGAGGGGGATATGCCTCTGGTTGAGCAAGCGATGGCAGCTTATTGTCTCCAGTTCCAGAGTGGGTGAAAGTTAATCCATGCTGTCCAGCAAAAGAGTGTGAGAGAATTGACCAACTTTGTCGGTCTTACAATGCAGCCACACGGGCAGCTCGGTCTGGCAATGCAATCACTGTTTTGTTGGCAGCTCTCAGGAGGATGGCAAACCTAGAAGACCAGGACGCCATTAGCCTGCCCTTGACACTCATTCCCACCTCACAAGGGATATTGGTGCAGCTATGTCATCTGCCATGATGTCACAGAGGCAGATTTGGTTGGTGCAGACATCTCTGCCAGAGGCAGGGGACATGGCTCAGAGTTGTCAGCTGTTGGTTTTGCCAACAGGCAGCCATCACTACGTCTGCAGGGAGTTCAGTCAGATGAGGTTGTCCTGAAGACAATCTGGTCACAGGTGGAGGGTGTTCTCCTCTTGGTGCAGCAATAGGCATTACAATACAGCCACTTGCTCCATGTCATGACCGGCTCAAGAAGCCATGACAAGAGATAGTGAGATGCGGATAACCGTAATAATTAACAATATTTATTTAAATAAAGTGCACAAATCATAATAATGCCATTAAGTGTGAATGTGTGGTTCTCAGTGTGTCTGCCGATGGGTGCATGTGAGTGATGAGTGCGGAGCGTTGTAAAGTGCAAAAACCAGGCCGCAGCCAACAAAACAATACAATGGCGCCGGAGGAAAACCAGGTCCTTCTGGGAACAAGGGCATGGGCGCTATTCCCTGGTTAGGTTTACCTGTAAGTTGGCACGTATGACAGGTCTTGATGTACCCAGCAACATCCCGCTTCAGACGTGGCCAAAAAAAATGTCGCAAGACCTGGTCATAAGTTTTCCTGGCCCCCAATGGCCAGCATCATCATGTGCCAACCTCAGCACGGCATCCCAAAACTTAAATGGCACCACGGCCTGGAAGACCGGGTCGGCAACAAAATCGTCACAGTGGGGAACCCATTTTCTCAAAAGAATATCGTTGTCAACAACATAACCCCGACAGCTCTCACTCACGTCTTCTGGCGGAAGCACCTCCTCAAAAAAAGAGCTGCTAAAGAAGGGTCAGCTCGCTGTTCAGTCTTCAGGTCCTCCAACGAAACTGAGAGAGGAACATCTGACATGAAAAATGCAACCAGCTCCGACGCGTCGTGCCTCGCACCTTTCGACGCGCGGACGTTAACAGCAGCATCAGCATGCGCCATGTAGGCTGTGAAAACCTCCGGAAAATTCACTTCACATTCGTCCGGATGTGTACTGACCAAGGGGACAGAGGAAACAACAAGGGGCAGCGGTGAACCATCAGCCCAAACATGGGACCCCGCCACGCCATTACCCAAAATGAGCGTAATGCCCCCAATCGGCAGTGCTGGTCGCAAGCCAACCGCCACCTGACCCTGAAGGAGGTCCGAGAACAACTGAATGTTATGCAGCAGGACCTGCAAAACCTGCATGCCTACCCCCAGCACGGGAACAGTGAGCCCAGTATCACTCTTCTCTGAAAAAAGCAACACCGAAGCCTGGCAAAAGGAGTCAAACTCCAGGTGCGTCTGCTCCTGAGCTTTCCGCCACGTCCGAAACCGTTGATGGTAAGCTTCGGGGACCAGCTCATAGACCTTGAGAACAGCAGACTACACCACCGAATAACTCTGGTTGTCAACAAAGGACAGGGATGAATAGGCCTCCTGAGCTCTCCCAGTCAAAACACATTGTAACATTAACGTGCGCGCAGACTCCGGCCACTTTCTCGATGCAGCCATGCGTTCAAATAGAGAAAAAAAATGTCTCCGGATCCTTCTCATTGAACTTCGGAAGCAGATGTAAGTTGCCAAGCACATCAAAACAGTCACCCCCGTCCCCGGGATGAATGGAGTAACTCTCCTGTTCTCCCGAAGTGCCAGCAACAGAGATTCCACCTTTCAAAAACTCCAGCCGGGACTGCTCCAAAGACAGCTTCGTTTGCTCCGTTTGGCGGCGGAGCTTGTCCACTGCCATCTGCCTGTCCATCTCTGCCATTTTCATAATTTTATCATGCTCCAACTGCAACAACAGCAATTCCCTCTGTTGCTCAAATGTGAGACTACTAACCCACCAACCGTAACCACCGGCGGAGCCAAACCCTCCACCTTGGCTAAGCCAAGAGGTCACGGACCGCCTGTCAACACACCCATATCACTCAGATTAGCGCGCAGAATACTTTTAACAGTATCCTTCAACCGTTTATCAGAGATCTCAATATCATAATGCTCCGCTATTTTCAATAGCTGCTCCTTCGTGCACTTATCCAACAACTCCTCCGCTGGAGGAGGCGGGCTTTGCGGCGGGTATTTACGCACTGGAGACCGCTGGCCTGGGAAAGCGACCAGTTTCTGGCAACCATCCCACAACCACGGCCATGCTCCCGAGACAAGCTCTGACCGCTATCACCGCAGCACTAGAGAAAAAAAACAAACCCAGCAAAGCCCAAAGGAGCAACACTGCTACAACCTACCAGGGGAAAATGGCTCTGTTACGATGTGAACACCAGCCGACACTCACTTTACCTTCAGTTTCACTGATGACCTCACCAGCCACTTAACACAAACAACTTACCACACATCTCACTCAATGAAACAACAGGTCCAAAACCTCGCTACTCAAAGCGCAGATAACTACACAAAAGCCTCGTAGTACTACAAACGCTAACATCGCTCCTCAGCAGCAGCCGACCAGTCCATTCATAAATCTACCGATCACAAAGCATGAATGAACATGAATGAAAATACAAGTTAAATCCCCTGGACCTCTCGGGTGTTACAGTGGGAAGACACCCTTAAGTGTCCCAGTTTTCTAGGGAGACATGTTGCCTGTGACCAGGCAGAGTTAATGTGGCATCCCCTGCACCAATGGGTTCTGCTGTCGTCCTTGCAGCTGCGGGGCGATAATGAGACGGAGTGGATTCCTCTGTTCCTTGCTACATTAATGGTAAAAGTCATTCAAGGTAAAGACCGTGGTGACGGTCTGAGTGAGGATCTATGAGACCAAACGATGACATCGCCATCTCTTTTTGCTCAGAACGGGCTGAGGTGTTCCAGACATGACTTTGTTGTTATATGGATTTGAGGATAAGTAGATGATGGCATCATTCAATATAAAGACCATGGTGACAGTCGTCATTGGGGCTTATGGATCAGTAGTTATAGTCATAACTAGCAGTTAGCCACCTGCCTGCTGAATTGGCACTAGTGTAGGTGCGTTTTTTAATGTGTGGCAAAGCTAGCAGCTGCTGAATCATATTCCCTTAGTACACTTTCATGGCTATTTTTACATGATTTACATGATTTTTAAAACTCAAACTGTTCCTGTACATTCATTGCAAATTGCAATTGTGTTGTCTTCCTCTGAAACTTAAAAAAAATGTCCATATGGGCAACGGCATCTTTCAACCACGAGCGTACTCTACTTATTGTCATTCTACTCCCCCCTCTCTTCTTTATCTTCTCTGTGAAAATGGTGGATAGCAAACCAACTTATATGCGGCATAGGGCCACCTACTGTGTTTGGAGAATTGTTGACTATAATTTTATTGTTAGTTAAATAATTAAAATGTTCCAGTTCCAGTCGTACATCCCTTGTTTTTTTTGCTGTACTCTGCATCTATCATTGACTAAAATAGGATTCTGCATATGCTCTTTAAAGGTGGCCCATAGTTGTAACAATGAACATTCTTTTTTTTTTTTTTTTGTTTAAATCAAAATTCTGCAAGATTTACATTTGAATGTAGAAAGGACTTAACAGTCCATTTGCTCCGTGACATGTCTGACACACTTGGAGTAGTGGATAGTGAATTTCATACATAACACATCAAGAATGGAATTCTGATGTACAACACAGTTAACAGTCTTGTGCAGATCATGTCCAGTTTATATACAAACCATGAAGCAATTTGCTTCCTAATGTGATTTAACTGAGCTCGCATTAAAGGAACTTGTCCTTGAGTTGAGTTGTCATGCACCCTGCACTGCCTGAAGTTGCAGCTCTGTATTTATAGCAGGGCTTCTTAATGTCTTTCCTTGTTATTGAGACACAGAGATCCCTGCGTACCTGCTGTTTTGAGGTTGGATTAAGTCGTGGCTGCTGTAAAAGGACCACACATTTAACATGCCCTGTGTGTACAGTTATCTTGCTGCAAGGCTTTATTCAAATGGTGTAATTCAAGACTCGGAGCTGATCATGGAAGATAAATACCGAGACAAGAGAAGATGAGTGCAGTGAAGCTATGGGCATATAGTAAAGGGGAAGAGGAGACCCTGCAATCGTGTGCATGAACTGCGTGCTTATGTGTGAGGGATGCCATGGGAGCAGTGCTTAGCTGGTTTTCTACTCGCCTTTGTGCTTTGGTGCCGGTTGCAGTTGATGCATTGAAGCGCTGGAGAGTAAGTAAAAATGTTACTTTGGAGGATTTCATTAGAATTACAGAATTGCAGTGTGTGTGTGTGTGTGTGTGTGTGTGTGTCTATGGATCTTTATCACAGCTGTTTGATAACCACATTTGAGGGATCATTGTAAAAATGTTTATGTATATATTTTGTTTAAGAAAATTGGGCATACATTGTCCAATTTTCTTTTTTTACTTTTTACTTACTTTTCCAATGTGAGTCCCCTTGTCGTAGGATTCAGTAGTCTATTCTACTCCAGTAGCATGCCCTACTACATGACTCTGTATGTTGCGCTAGCTATCAAGCAAGGTTAACTAGATACCACTTTGAGTGAAATACAAATTTAGCATTTTAACATGAGAGATAAGTGATAAATTGCAAATGGTAGCTGTGGAAGCCTCGTGTCATCAACCCGAAAAGTCTATATAAGATTTCTCCAGTTTGCAGCACAAAACCTCACAGTGCGTCTTCAAACATTGCTGGCTCTCCACTGTCAACCAACTAATACCATAGAAAGTGGACACTGAGAGGTTCAAGAATAAGCAGCAGACGATGAAAAAAAGATACAATAACCTCATATAACCTCATTAACATTTTTGCTGGCTTAAAAGGGAAAATATCTAAACATTTATTATATAAACAACTATGTGCTATGTAAAGATACAGTGGTGTAATGGTGCCCTGAACAGCGAATAACTTCACACTTCCTCCATGAGCTTCTCTGTTCGTTGTTTTGATAGCCCGGCCAGCCATGCATGCATGTCAGTGCATGTGCATGTTACTGCACACTAAATATCAAAACAAGATTTAAGGTAGCAAATAGGCTATGCACTAATAAAATCTTAATTCATATTTGATCAACACTGCCTAATTATACAGTTTAATCTGAGTTTCATGACCAGTGTGTGATTAGATGGCTTTTTCTTTTTTCCCCCCAACCTAACTAAGTGCTTGTTTTGGTCTGGTGCTGTAGTGCAATATCTAGGGGCAAAAAAGTCAGATATTCTACTTTTAATAGAGGAAAGTTTGAACACTATATGTGACAAGTAATTTTAAGTTATTTTAGATTAAATCTTAAAGACTTGCTGATTTTTGAATTTGGTTGACTGACTCTGGAGGTTACAAAATGCCTTCTAAATAACTACTCTTATGCAGCTCATGTATGTATCACAGTATGAGGATCAAATGTAAAGTGTTTCCTGGTTTTGTGGTAAAACCCCTGTTGTTACTGCATAGTTTTCTATCTCACCCTCCTTTTCTTTACTGTCTCAACAGCCCCAGGAGGCCCTTGCAGACTCCCCCCACCTCTCTGAAGGATTATGTTTAGAGGAGGGGGATTTGGGTGCTGACTCCCTGGAATGGTCTGAGAGAGGAATAGGAGGGGGTGACACATCCGATGAGTATTTTGACTCCCGCTCTTGGCACAGCGACACCCTGTCAGATTTGGGTCCAGATGCAGAGGACTCACTGGATGCCCTCCTGGGACTGGAGAATACCTACATTGATCGAAGAACAACAGGCAGCAGCTTCCACACTGGGCAGAGTAAAGCCCAGCAGAGAGAGTCTGTGACAACCAAGGATGGCCTCAAAGATGCCACAGCGACTTATTTTGGCCGATCCACATGTAGCAGGAGGAAAAGTCCAGAGAACAATGGGGACCCTAATAGTCACCTGAAGCTGGCCACCAGAGACGTGGGATCAGTTGAGATCCAATCTCATCTAAGTGCACATAAACCAAAACTAGACTTGCACCAGGAACAGTCCACAGAAACTCCAGTCACATGGAGCGCGGAGCAACGCAGTTTAAATATACAAAGGCTACACAACACAGACACCTTTGACACAAAGGTAACTAGTCCACCAGACACTCAAGAAGTGAAGTCACGTGTGCACCCTGAGGAAAGCAATCCCAACAGGCGGAATCAAACTACAGACTCAGAAACATGCACTATACTTATAGATACCACAGAGGACACGATTGTGGAGACAAAGCAACAGCAAAGCACACACGAACATGAGACAAGGTTACAGACAGGAATCACAGATAGACAACACATCTATAATGATCAGAATGTAGAAGTAGAGAATATTGAATCGCTCAGCACTGTGGAGAGAAACGCAGGTTTAAATAGATGCAACAGTGACAGTATTAATAGACACAGTCACAGACAGAGAGAGAGTTTAGACCAACAGGGTATAAACAATGGAGACAGAGAGACACATGCAGTTATAAAAGTGCACAGTGAGGACAAAGGGGACTTGTGCGAGAATGGGGAGGATAATTCTTACACACCTGGAACACATCAAAAAATAAATGCACCATCGTTTGACAGTATTTGCACACCAGCACACTCTAAATCTGAGTTAGTTACAGAAATTGTTGTATCAAGCCCAAACATCACAGAAGCACGCTGTTCAAAGACAAATAGTGTATCATATAGCACAAAGTCAGTCAATACTCAAATCAATGTATTGGCACAAAAGGTGGATATTTGTTGCTCAAGCACTTCGTGTGAAGAGGGACCCATCAGAGGATTGTCAGAGATCCACCCTCAGGTTTGTACTAGTGAAACAAAGCCCCAGGATAAGGCATGGGTGTCAGGTGTCTGCTTCCAGGCAGATCAGTTTGGGTGTGTTGGCAGTACAACAGAGGGAACTAAACCACCAGGGACAGTAAATGAAATCTGTTCCTCTATCACATTTTCCACTGAGACCACAGCCTGTTATCCATTGGATACCTGTGCTACTGAGCTGACTGTTCCAGAAGTTTCTGCTCTGGCCTCACCTGTGTTGCTAGTAGACTCTGGTGTGGAGGAGCAACCAGAACAAAAACAACCTCAGACCACAAGGTCACAACCAGGGCAAGATCCAGATCGAACCCAGAATTTAATCCCTTATCAGTTCAATCAGAGGGGTGCTACTATTGAAATACCTTCTCATAAACAGCTCCATTCTATCAAAAAGCTCTGGTTTTCAGGGCCTGATTCAACTCAAACTCAATCTGATGCTGGTGAGGAGCCAAAGGAATGTCTGCCTCATCACCCACTCTCAAATAATCTCCATTTTTTTTCCCATGGCCAAGGAGCGGAGGATATCTCCCCTTTGTTATCAGAGAACTCTGAAGGAGCGAGGAGGATAGGATCGCCGTGCTCTCTACGAAGGCAAAACAAGGAGCAGGAGGTGGAGCTCAGTCATTTTTATCTTGACCAGGAACAAATTGTAGATGCAGTAAGCAAAGTAAAACTTCCACTGTCAAAGCTTGGTATAACAGAGCTTTCTGAGTGCAGTGAGCTGAGAGTAGTTGCTAAAGCAATTCCCAGTTTTCCAGATGCCTCCTTTGCTAAGCATGTGCATAGAGAGATAGGAAAAACACCAACATGTCCTGCTGCTACTGAGTCCATTCAGGATTCTAGCCGAGAACACCCAGATGTAGCACAAAAGGCTATTACCTCAACAAATGTACAAACTACTGTCAGCAGAATTTCTAGTCATGTTAAGGAACTTCAGCTGGAGTTGAAGATCCCTGAACCTCCCTGCAGCCTGCAAGCCTCTTTTGATCTGCTCTCAGACTCTAACAATAACAGCAAGACCAGTGTAAATGCAGGGGGGAGAGGAGAGGAAGTAAGCTATTTCTCAGGGGGAGCCCAGAGCAACTACAAAAGTAATGAGAGAATAAATTGCCCCCTGGTTGAGCCATCAACAAAAGTGACAAAAGATAGAGACATATCTCAGGAGGACTCTGAGGTGTTCCTGTCTCCACTGGACCACGAACACAACTGGAGCAGTGAGGACTCTGAATCTGTTCCGGAGAAACACCTTGATTACCACAGCCATTTAAGCCCAGCATATGCAAATGAGCTAGAAAACCTTAAAACAGAAAAGACATTTGTTGAAAGTCTAGATTATAAGTGTCCTAACTCTGAAATAAATGAAATCTGTAAGCCCTTAAGTTCAGAGAGCAGAGGCCCATTAGTTGATGGTAAATCTAAACAGAGTCACCATTGTAGCCAACCAGGGGATCACTGCTTACCTAATAAAAGAATAGGCAGCTTGACCAAATCATTTAAGAAACATGCTCTGGGTGAGGAGTGCAGAGAGCACATGGAAATCAGCTTGCCAGCTTCACAGCAGGAGGCCAGGAATCTTAGATACTCACACCCTGATGTCAGCCTAAACCTGCTTGCTGTGAGCAATTTAGAACCAATTGTTGAGGCTGAGCGTTCACTGGAAAATTGTGACACAACAGAGGATAATTTAAAGATAGAAACAAAGAAAGAGGTCATGAGACCTACAGAGGGAGTTGAGGACAATGTTAACCTATCAGGGGACATCTTCAAGAGTCCACACCACGAGCCTGAGCAGGAAGAAGACTCTTTAACCACAGCTGAGTTAGAACCTGAGGTGAACCCAGCAACACCTCTCCTACATAGTAGTAAGGAAAAGTGCAGTAGACTTATGACTGTTGCCTATGATGTTGAGTCTTACACCTCAGCTAGCAGCAACTGCAATGAGTTGGAAGATCCTCACTTTGCTATATCATCCACAAATGCCAGCCCTGACAAACTGACCAAGAGAAACAAAACAAAGGGAAACCAGACAGGAAATAAAGGCTCTAAGTTTTCTGTCTTTGCTAAAATGCCTTCTTTTAGGAAGGCTAAGGGCTCAAAGGGTGCTAGAAGTGAGAAGGTACCCCAGGAGTCATCAGATGGGGGAGGTGAGGGTCTTCTGCTTGAGCAAGGGCCACAGAGGGAAAACTCAGATGATGAAGTTTTTGTCAGTAGTGACATTTTCAATAAATCCTCATTGCATTGTGAGATAGAAGAGGACTGTGGCTTTTTCTCCTCTACTCCCCACACTCGCCATGCACGTCAACTGGTCGGCCACAGTAGTAGCGGGGACGTTAATGGAGGACTGTGCCAAGACAACCCCCTTCACAGCCAAGTCCAGTCACCTAATGGGCAGACCTACAAGAGGAGCAAGAGCAATGACAGTTTAAACATCCGTATGCGCTTCGCACAAGCTCATAAGTCCCTTTCCAGCTTGTTTGAGTCCCGTTTGATGGATAAGGAGAATGAAGAGCAGGCCACTATGGGGACTGATGTTGATTCAGCTAAAGCCACACCATCCGGGAGGAAGCTAAAAAGGGCCAAGGAGGCTGAGCTGTTGAAAAGAACTCTTTCACTGCCAGATGGGGAATGTAGTCACATGGCTTCTGGGGAACACCATGGAGAGTTAAAATCCTCTCCACTCCTGAACAGGCTCAGCACTCCAAGGTCACCATCCTCCCTCAGAGCTCTCCGCCACACTGATCCCATCTGCAAGAGAGGAGTTCCACAAGGGACTGGAGAGGAAAACCCCCACGGAGGCAGATATAAGGACTATGGAAGAAAGTGTTCACCAGATGGTTTACCTGCCACAGTGTGTGTGTCTGGCATACCTCCATTTTTAGATGACTCTGCAGTCCCACCGCCCAGTTTCACCAGCCCAGTCTCACCTTGGAGCCTCTGCTCACTTGCCACCCTTACTCATCAACTTTCACCATCCTCGATCAGGTCCCAGCCAGTGGTCAGTGAGGGCTTCACCGAGAGCCCCCTACGGCCAATGAGCCCTAAACCTAACAGCCCAAGGCCAGCAGCTCAGCGCAAAATTTTTCAATACCCTCGCTCAGCAAGGGCCAGTTCTGTTTCTCCTATCCTTCTGGGCCAGTCGGTTAGTGTGGAAGGACTGACAGACCCCCCTGAGAAACCTAAAACCCTAAAACCCTCAGCTAGCCCTCTGTGTCTCAGCCTGAGCCCTCTGGATGGAGCAGAGTGCAGAATAGACAGCCAGTCACACATCAGCCTGTATGCCATTGGCTCCATCAACGAAGTAGAGGTAAGAAAAGACACAGACACAGACACAGAGCAGATTTTTGTAAATTATAAAAAGAAATGACATTTTAACATCTTTACAAATCTTGATCATAGGTATCAGTGTTTCACCTTATTCAGATTTCTGGTGTGTGTGTAACTGCAGGCCTTTTTGTATTTTAAACATCACCATAAAGATACCTGTACAGGCACAGGATGCAAGTGGGGTCTCAGCTTCCCAAGTGATTCATCCCTGCCTCCTAGTTACCAATTCTGGCTTAGAATGAAAAATAGAAAAAGGCCAGGATCAAAGACCAGTCAATCTGTAGTGGTTACTGGTGTACATCTCTATCTGGGTTGGGACAGAGAACCTTCCTTTTTGGCCCCAGCAGAATCGAGGATTTCCATTCTGTGAGTTAGACGTTTGCTGTAGTACTACTTCTATGACAGTTCCTACAATATTCCTGATATTCAGAGCCAGAGCAGGATAACTTGACAAGTAGCCCCCTCTTGTGGCTTCCTCCCACATGAACCAAAACAAGATTATAGAGCAACTACTTCCCTAAGTTAGACATCCACTCAGTACACAATACCCTTAAGCCTTGCCAACTGCAGACTAATCACATGATCAGAACATTTTGTGCAGATATTTTACATTCACTTGTTCCTTTGTTCACACACACCTAAAGGAATGTGGCCTCTCCTGCATAAAGGGCAATATTCATAAGTGTAGCACTTGAGATTTCACATTGCCTTGCAATGTGATCTGGCAAAAGGAAAAATTGGGGTATTTTGACAAAGAGCTTGGAAGCTCATTTTGACTGCTTCTGAGTAAACTAGTTCGCTAGTGATTATACTTATGACTATAACCTCAAAAACAAAAATATTAACAAATAATTTAAAATAATTTGTGGATACTTTTGTTAAACGATAGAGCTCTGTATGGTGTAGTTTGTGTGATGCTGTTTATTACTGTCTTGATACTTCCAACCAAGTGTCAAAACACATGAAATTTCTGATATGCGTTGAGTGGTCTGTTTGGCAACTCTAATTTTATTTTGTTTGTTTCATTGTTTACACTGCCACAGGTGTGAGCCGTGCTGTGTGTGCACTATCTGCATGCATTAAGAAATACAATAAGACCATAATTCACCACAGAAACTATGAATTTGTCAGTTTTGACTAGCCAGTAAATGGAAGTGCCTGTCATCATTTCACTGTCATCCCCATGTGATACTTAACAAACACACTGACAAAAATGACTGCATACATGTCCCAAGTTACAATCTAAAGTTAAAGGGTAATTCCATCAATTTTACACATTACACTGTGTACTACTGCATATGCCAACAAAGTTGTATAAAGCCTTTTATGGCTGCAGAAGAAGCTGAATGCAATGTTATGAATTAGTTGTTTCATGTAGTGACTGTGTTGCATTCTAGTATATTAGGCAACAGGTTTTGAAAAGCAGTCCACTGGTAACATTGCACTACTATGCAGCAGAACCAGAGATATTGTCTTGTTTATTCTAGAAGTTCCTCTTCCTTTAAAAAGCATGGCGCTTACTAGGGGTTGGCAATATAACTTAAAGTATGTTTTTTGTTTTTTTATGGTGACACTATTAAGTGTATTTATGTTAGTACAATAGTCAGTGTACCACGGGCTTGTCTATTAAGATCATTTACATACAGCAGCAACAGACACACTGACTGTTCACAGAGCAGAAGACTCTTTCATGTACTCTTTCATGTACCTACAGCAATGGCAAAACTTCAGCTGCAGCTTCTAAGTTTGACCTTGGGTTTTGCAGCTTATTCTGCTTTCAGCATTGCTGGCCCTGATTGTACTAGCCCAATTCAGGATGCGGAGATCCTGCGCCAGTTCTCCACCTCCACCTCTGTGTGAATGTCTCAGATGCGGTGAGCGGTGAAATTTCACTCCAATACTATACGCCTCTGGAGGTAGTATCAGAGGCGCAGTATTGGCAAAACCAGTGTGAATGGATAAGCCGGCTGCGCGTATAGAGTAGGGGTGGTGAAAAAAATCAATTATTGATTAATCGCGATTATAATATTGACGATTATGAGTCGATTATTACATTTCCAAAAATCGATTTAAAAAAATAAATAAATAAATTTAATTGTAATACAAACCGGAGTCCTCCTCTTGCTGGCTTCCACTACATGGTCCACAGTCTGGAGCCAAGATACAAGATATGTTATTCCATCCCAGATCTTTTTCACGCTTAAATTGATTCCAAATCTTTACAAGGAGACAAAGCTTTCCGTGCAAGAGTCCCTCAACTCTGCTCACAGGGTAGCAATAACCTGCGATGCCTGGACATCCACAGCTACAGTCTCATATGTGTCCGTTACAGCTCATATGTCAGCAGTTAATGGAAGCTAATGTCCTACATACATCAGACGAAAGCTATGGATGATAGCCACACAAGCGCAAATATGTGTGAGTTTCTTAAAGCAATGGCAGACGAGTGGGGAATAGAGAAACATGACCTGGTTCTCATCACCAACAATGCTTCTAACATGAGTCCAGCTGCTGAGCTTGGCAACTTTCTTTTAACAGTGAAAGACTACATTTAAACAAAGTAAGTAAACAATAATAATTTGGATATTACAGTTACACTATACAATATTGAAGGTGCAGTGAGGTGTTACTCAAAAGAGAAGTAAAATAATTCAGCATCTGACTGATGTTAAATGGAAGATCAACAGTCGTTAATAATCGAAAATCAAATCGATTATCGTTAATAATCGAAAATCGATTTGTAATCGAATCGAGACTTCATTAATCGGAATCGGAATCGAATCGGGAAATTGGGATGATTAACCACCCCTAGTATCGAGGGCGTGTCGGACAGTCAGATAACTACACAAGTCCTTCATTCAACTAAATAAAGAGAAATGTCACACAAAGCAACGTTACAGGACCAAACAACAGTAACGTAGTAACTGTAACTGTCTTTGGCAACTTATATGAGGAAAGAAATACCGCAGATATACGTGGAGAAGCATCTGTCCTCCCACCTGTCCTACCGACTCTTCGTCACATTTCTGCCCGAAAAACAGCGTCTGTCACCGGCAAAAAACTTTAACTCACCGAGTGATTGTGTTGAAAAAAATTCACAGCGACGGTCAGCCCTCCAGATCGAGACTTGAGTTAACTTTCCCCCAGAAGTACTACTTCCCAAAGTAGTTGTTACCGGATGTAACTTCAGTTCTAGACTGTGTGTTTAGCCCCCTAGCTGTATGATATCACAGCCACAATAAAGCACATTATTTTATTTCGGCTACAACACTGATGGTAAAATCCATATAATAGCTGAGTGTGACACCGGTGACAGTGACAAAACTGGTATACTGCCCGCCCCTAGTGCCTTACCTACAATATAGCTGATAACTGATCAGATAACATGCTGCTACCTCTGGAGTACTATTTTTTTCTTTTCTTTTACATATGCAGTAGTAATCCCGTAGACCTGTTAACAAACTTTGATGTGTAAAATTGGTTACCCTTTAAAGGTAACCACAGGGAGTCAAGTTTGTATAGTCGAGATGACTGTTACTAACCAGTTCACTGTGCTATCAAAAGGGCACACAAATCGGTGGTCGACCTGCCAGCCAGTCCAGAACAAGAAAGCTGTTGCAGATGAAAGGAGAGGGGAAGGCCTCTGTAGTTTCTGCTGGGCTGATGACTGGCTGCTGGGTGGATGTGGGCTGTGATGTAGGGGGCCAGCAGCAAAGGCGAAAGTGTTCAGATGATCTCTGGATTGAAGAGCAAAAGAAATACAAATGCAAACTGACCAGAGCCATCAGGGGGAGTCTGGGCCAACTCAACACACTGTTATCTGAAGACATGGACAAAGTGAGATGTGGCCACAGCGCGGTGAGCTGCAAACAAAGATCCATACCTTGGAAGTCTTTGTAATCCTCATCTTCTTCCTTCTCTGAGTTTCCATTCTTCCTGGACAGTTTGTTTCTCCTTGGTGGCATCTGACAGTTTTTCTTAGATATGAAGCCAGGGCGTCTGTCATTGCTTTACTTTCCTTTTCAGGCATGTCTTCATAATCTTATTTCTCCACTCTTCACACTCTACACTTTTATTTGTGCATGCCCATTCATCTTGTAGACATTTCTTTGCATATCACTCGATTTTATCTGATTGATTATTGTCTTTTCATGTCCAGGTTCAGAAAACTCCTGAACGTCAGTGATAATATCAGTGATTTGAATGAATCCTCTTCTATTTCTACAGGCTGACGCTGGGGTCACCCTGGGGCCTATGGAGGCCTTCCGGTGGATGCCCCTCAGGGCCCACTGCTTCTCTCAGAGCACCCCCATCGGTCTTGACTGCCTGGGCTGGAGAAGACACATCTCCGACTCCTGTAAGTACTCACCAGTTCAGTCTTCTGCATTTTTCAATACTGCACTCTTATTCAGTCACCTGTTATCGTCAAATGATGTACTGGCTGATGGAACATTTGAACCTGTAAGGTTTTGGTTACGAGATTATATCTTTAACCAAAACCATGTTTAAACACTGCAGAATTGAGCCCTTCCTCGCCCCACTCATGGAGGGAAGTTTGGCACCCTCCAGGTTTGTACCATCCCAGTAATAAAGATGCTACATAGGACCACTGCCAGACAAGGACATGAACTTTCTCCCCTAAATAAGTATATAAAGATAATGAGGAAATTGCAGGTGTGAAGATGAATGGAAAATGACTCTAATGACCCTAATTATTTTTAAAGCATTATTTTGTAGATTTGGCATTTTTTGCGACTCTGGCCCCCCTACAGGCTGTAGCCCCATTCACACTGCCCTTTCATTGCGGGAATCATGCGTTGATTCTTTGCATCCTTGTCTGTGAAAAAGTTACAGATGTGGAGAGGGGAGACTGATGCGTAGTATCAGAGGCCCAGCAGAGGCAAACTGGCGTCTGTGTGTATGGAAAAGCCAGAGGCACAGAACAGGGATGTTCGATTTGATGGTGTTCACAGTCTGACAGCTAAAGAGATCATCACTCTTCAAATAAAAGAGAAATGACCCACAAAGCAACCTTACAGGACCGAACAACAGTAATGTGGTTACTGGTAGTGCCTTTGACAACTCTGGAAAATAATACCGCAGTTATATGTGTAAATGTGTCTGTCATCCTGTCTGCCATCCAGTCTGTCCTACTGACTCTGTCACATTACTGCCCGAAAAACAGTGTCTGTCCATGGCAGCAGAGCCAGGTGGCTCCTGCAGTTGAATGGTGGTGATTATGTGATGCAATTCAGAGAAAAAATCTTTAGCACTCTATGTCTTTGTCTCCTTCTGCTATTGTGTTGTGGTAGTTACTGTCTCTGGCAACTTGTAGAGACTTGTAGAGTCTTAAAAGGTGCTCCGTCCTTTAAAAAGCTGCAACATTATTACATCAGGCTAAAGACAGGGCTGCTGTATGAACTCATACAAAGCAACTATGTCTTAAAAGCATTTGGCACTACTCTTATTCAATGTGGGCATACCTTTTGCTATTAATACATTTATACTCTTTTTACACTTACTTTAGAAATGCTTAAATTGAAAAGCTTTTACTTATCATTCAGCAGTTTTAAAATCAGTTTTTTAAAACATGTTTAACCACAGCATAGAGGGTTTCAACAAATTCAAACTACTCTGCTGCCTTCAACACACCTTTAACCTAAATATCTAAAATGCCATGATGGAGCCTAAAATGGACTCTTGCTGCTCATCCAACACTTCTTGGCCTCAACTGCTTGCTATTTTGTCAGAATAAGGTGCCGTGGCTGCCAGATTTTGGGAAGTATACATCACCAATTAATATTGATACTCATCAATCGCCATTGCACATCATTCTCATGTAATTAGAGTTCTCAACGGGCCTGAATTACAACCCGACCCGGCCCGCGGGTTTTTAAGCCCGAACCCGACGCAGCGCGACACACTGGCATGAATTGTCTGCCACCCCCCCACGTTAACCCGACCGGACCTGAGCCTGCGGGTCCGGTCGGGTTTGTCGGGCCGGCCCGACCCGCTGATAACACTTCATGTAATAGAGCTACCGTTACCTCCATGACCTCACAGTCCCTGTATTATCCTAACGTTACTACCTGCTTACCGGCTGTGCTACACTGTCCCTGTCAGTCAGCAGCATCTCTGCTGCTCCTCTCCTGCCCGCTGCTGCTGTCTCAGAGGACGTGGAGGCTACAGCAGCCCCTCCAGCGAACAAGTCTGTGATTTTAGCACATTTTGCAGCATCTACAGTAAGATTCTTCTCTTAGCATGCAACTTTTCTTTCTCTTGAATTGCTCCATGTTGTCACTCACTCTCGTGCTAGTGTTGTGTCGGTCGCGAACGTGTCATTTGAACGAACAAATCTTTTAAGTGAACGAAGTGAACGGAATCACTTCAGGAACTGATTCGTTCCTTTCTCAGTTCAGTTGAGCTCAACTGCGAGCATGCCGGCCGGGAGATTCACTCAGAGAACTGTGAGGACGTGATTCACGGTTCGCGCGGTGATTCGTTCCTGATTTGCGAACCTACTGCTCACAGAGAACTGTCGCTTAGGACGTGTTTCTCGTTCACATACTGTGCTGATAGTGACGCTGTGTCACACACTCACTCACTCACTCAGGGCAGAGGAGTTGATTCACATTCAGTAATTGTACTGCTAAAATTAGCGCTGTGTTGCTAACATTCATGTAGCATCATGTTAAGTGATTTTACTGCACAGTAAAAGTCACTCATGTTCGAACGTAATTCTCAGACCTGCTGAGGACGTAAATCACATTCAAGTTCACGCTGATTCAATGACAGCGCGAATGTGATTCACGTCCTCAGCAGGTCGTTCGTGACGACTGATTCACTCATGATTCACGTTGCTGAGGACGTTCTCCTACTGTGCTGAAACTGCCGCTGTGTCACTCACTCACTCACTCACTCAGGACGGAGGAGTTGATTCACGTTCAGTTACCGTACTGCTAAAACTAGCGCTGTGTTGCTAACATCCGTGTAGCTTCATGTTAAGTGATTTTACTGTGCACAGAGGACACTTTCACCGTGTAATAGTTTTAGTGCGTGTATACCACTCAAAGCAGCGCTGCGTCTCCCGCGAATGATTGTGTACTATAGTCCGTGAACGCACCGTCCCTCAGTAAGTGAACGTGAACCTCAGGGCTGAATCATGAACTGAATGACGGATCGTTTGGCTGTTTATCAGTTCAGGGAGTTGGAGAGCACTCAACAATTCGGTGAACAAATCTTTTGAATGAATCATTTCAATGAACGGATTCTAGAGATTCAGTACAGTAAAAAGGACTGCCGTTCCCATCACTATCTCGTGCTTAACACTTTGAAACTAGCAGAAGTTACAGGTGACAGCGCAGGGAGGGGTGGGGCCGCTGTTGTACTATATCCTGATTGGTTCAGTCCACTGTCTATATTGAAGATGGACCAATGGGCCGCCCCCTCTAAACTTTGCACTTAGAGAGGAAAAAAAGGGGAGGGCTGAGAGATTTCATTGGATTAGCCCAATGTCCTTCTAGAAAATCAACCAATGGGCCGTCGCAGTTGATAAAAATGATTTATAATAAACTTTTTTGATTAAATTATGACAGCCCGGCCCAAAAATGTGCGTCGGCCCATCGGGCATTGCCCGGTATGCCAGATGGCCAGTCCATGCCTGTACACAAGTTAGATGGCACAGATACAGATTCAGATTTACAGTTACAAATCCCTTTGTCTCAGATAGGGATTAGATTCACAGATATAAATCACTCTGCATTTATTTGTGAATTGTGTTTTACGAGACACGAGTCAAGTGACATTTTACGAGTCACCTGCGCCCTGCATTTGTGGATTTTGTGTGAGAACAGCACGGTAGAAGAGTCTCAGAAGTATCCACACAAATAGGTGGAAATTCACAAATATATTTCCACCGAAAAATACTAAGTTGATGAACAAATGATGATATACAAGTTGCAAATTAGAGGCACAGATACGGATCCAGTTTTGCAGATACAAATTACTCTGCATTTATTTGTGAATAATATTGAGACTGTTCTAGCTCCATAAATACATATTTAGATAAACACATGAAAACTGAGGAAACACGTTAAAAAATACACACGGATGTCAAGGTCATGATGTGTACCGTCACACCTCTTTTGGCTCCACTGCTTGGTTGAGTGTGAACAAACAAAGGTGGAGAAAAGGCAAGCCTTCGCTGTGGCTGTAATGCAGAGCCTCTGTGTGGAAAGCAGTACAACACCACTTTGGTAAATACAAATCCCAGGTCTTTAACAATTTCTCAGACTAAATGTGTATGTAACACTGTGTCAGTCTGTCTGCCTGCCTGTCTGCCTGTCTGTCTGCCTGTCTGTCTGTCTGCCTTCAGTTCATAGATTATCTCTGCTGTCTGATCTTGGAATGCCCAAGCCTTATTTCAGCTTTGTCAATCTATGTTGAATCTGTCCTGGGTGTAATTTAAACTGACTCACTGATTACGTTTCACCTGTGCTATAAACACAAACACATGGCACAACATGGTTGAGGCTGGTATTAACACAGAGCCTTTAGAGTGAAGTTCCGTAGTTAACCTGCTGGCTGCAGTAAAGTCTCATTGAAATTCAAAGCTCAGAAAGTCCCTCTGACTGGCCACAGAACCATACAGATAGTAAGAGGCCTCAGATTCTTTGGAGACAACAAATTCTTTATTTTATGCTCTTTTTATTTTTTGTTGGGCTTGTGTGACAAAGATAGGGAAGACATTTCTCATCTACCACTCTTGCTAAAACCAACCAACCGACAAACCAACCAACCAACCAACTAACAAACTAACCAACAACAAACAAAACATTTAGCCATCGCGCTGAAACACACCAGCACTGAGAATCATGTGAAACATTTAGGGCAGGGTATTGTTTTAAATGTTTCAGTACTGGCTCATATTAGAGATCGACTGATATGTTTTCTTGTAGACCAATAACAGATATTTTTGGAACTGATATGCATTTGCAGTCAACATAAAAATCTCAGTGTCAAAGTTTAGAATAACCAGTGATGGAATGTAACTATGCACAATTTACTCAAATACTGTGCTTAAGTATAATTTTAAAGGTACTTTACTGGAATGTTTCCATTTTCTGCTACTTCCAATTCACGACATTTATTTAATTTTAATCACTAATTAATTTACAGATTCACATTATTCAGAGTTAATAGGCTTTGACTTGTGTTGTATTACCACTAAGATGGAGCAACATTGATCGAGAACACAGAGTGTTGACTACCGACCGAAAAGGACGCTGCATCAGAGCTAAAGTAGTACATTTTTGATCAGTAATCAGACACAAGAAAAACTGAGACTGATAATCAGATAAATGCTAAATATCAGCCCTGAAAAATCAGCTGGGCCAATAATCAGTCAATACCTACTGGCTTATATGTTGATTTTATAACTACCAAATTGTATTTTTTGGATACCTTGGAGTTAGAAAACATTTATCACAGGATAAACCTTTTCTTTTTTCAAAACAAAAGCCAATTTTCTCAAATGCATGAGTAAGTGAATGTTCATATTATGATGTATCTTTCTCTTGCTTTAAGAAAAGTAGACCTTTAGGACCTTCTAATATGGCCCTTTTAAACATCATTTATCTTCCAAAAATGCACAATAGACACATGTGGTCAGTACAGAGCTTCTATCTTGAACCTTAAAAATAATGACACTGCTGAAATGCAACTCTCTCTTCTTCTATGTATAGCATTAGTTGAAACAGTGGATGAGGTATTGATTCAATTTTATGTTGGTTCTTTTGAGGATACAGTTTGTGGTGCTGTTGATTTGTATTGTGTTATAATCAGATGTTTATCCACTGTTGTGTCCATCACATTATTACCAGTGATGACAAAATAGACTAAATATTAGATAGATAGCTGGATTTTAACTCACTCCTCTTGACAGAATCAGTGAAAATCATCTAAATTTGTTGGCTTCGTGGTACAGACTTGTTTCTTCAGCACAGTCCACGTGTTCTTGATAGGGTTCAAGTAAGAACGTTGGGAAGACTATTCCAAAACCTCAATTCTAGCCTGATTTAGACATTCTTTTAACACTTGTGATGTGGTTTGGGGATCATTGTCCTGTTGGAACACCCAATTGCACCCAAAACCTCTTCTGCTGATGATTGCTTAGGATTTCCTGAAGAATTTGGAGACGATCTTCGCTCTTGAAATGGCTCCTTAGACTTTCCTGACTTGTTCAAATCAATAATGCACTCTTTCAGATCAATGCTGAGCTCCTTAGACTTTCTCATTGCAGTGTTTGTGGCTGAGTCTAATGGCTGTATCAAACAGGTCCCATTAAAATAGACCAAGAAAAGTCACCAGCTGTTCAATCAGGGTCACTCAGAACAAGTTGAGAAGCCATTCTACAATATATTTCTGACCCTGCAGATTTGGTCACATTTTCAGAACACCTACATAAATTCATTACTGAAACAAACTTCATGAATGTTTTTTGTAACACAGTAGTTTGTGCTCCACTCATTCCATCAAAGGAAAATTACAGCTGTAGAAATCATTGGAACTGAAGACTGCCATGATATACGTACATGTACTTTACGTGTAAGTGTATGTACACTTTTGACCACGACTGTATATACAGTTTTACTGCTGCAGTGATATAAACCTCATCATCATCATCCTTTCAGTGACAGTGTACCTAGGTTGTGGTTCCTGTATTACATGTCTGGGTTGTGGTTCCTGTCTGGGACACTCATGCACATTAGGCCATGCTTGCATAAACACAAACACACTCTCTGAGCCCACACTTTAGCTGTCAAACAGTATGTGGATGGTCTTACAGTTAGGTCAGTGGTCTTGCTGCAGATGTCCTCAGTACATTTAATTTGACTAGATTGAAATATGAGTTTAATCATAAGACAAGTGCAACCTCACTCACAGAATGGGACTGCACACACACAATAAGCCACTTTTTGCACATTAATATGCATCATTGGGATCCCCAGCAGAGCACAGATAATCTGTTCAGTGATATATCTCTGTTTGTCATGTAATCTTCTTTAAAGTGAAACTCTCGCCAAAAAGCAACCAAGGCTTTATTTGCGATTGAATATGAGTCAAACCTTTGTGTAAAAGCAATACTGCGACGAAAGAGGCACTTTTAAGATCTACCGTAGTTTCGGTTTTGGGCACGTAAATTTTGAACGGGAGTGCTAGGGGCATGATACGCTAGCATCAAAATCGCTATTTTTAGAACAGTCAGAAGGCTCGAAACAACATGAAACTTCGCTCGGTTTTTGAACTACTCACGTTAGCTGCTGCATCTCCTGCGCGTTACTGTCGTGGCAGGCAAAAAGTGTCGGTCCCTGAGTGTGACTTGACAGGCAGGAGAGTAATGGTGAACCGCTTCTCAAGCGTGCCTGTCAGGTCGCACTCAGGGATCGACACTTTTTGCCTGCCATGACGGTAACACGCAGGAGATGCAGCAGCTAACGTGAGTAGTTCAAAAACCTTCTTTTTCATAAACTCTGTGTACACAAACAATGTTCTCAATGCTCGTGTTCATGAGTAGAGACCCTGGTGATACTACGAGCAAAGTTTCATGTTGTGTCGAGCCTTCTTACTGTTTTAAAGATAGCGATTTTGATGCTAGTGTATCATGCCCCTTGCACTCACGTTCAAAATGAACGTGCCCAAAACCGAAACTACGGTAAATCTTAAAAGTGCCTCTTTCGTCACAATTATGCTTTTACACGAAGATTTGACTCATATTCAATCCCAAATAAAGCCTTGGTTGCTTTTTGGCGAGAGTTTTGCTTTAAGGTTGTTTAATTTGCTGGAATCTTTTCGTAATGGTGGTCTGAACTTGAAAAATCGGACAGTCAGCTGTTTTCATACAGTATGCAACTTCTGCCTCTAGGAGGCTCTCTATCAAAACAAAATATACTACCATTGTGGCTACCATCAGCTCAAGGCTAATGTAATAAAGTAATCTGGCTGTTTGTAGCAGATACACACTGCATGAGCAAAGCAAATAAACACAAATGTACCCCAATGCTCGCCCAGTCTCAGCTGGAATCGGCTCGACCCCCCTCGTCACTGTTAAGGATAAATGGTTATGGAAAATGAATGAATGATCCTCACTCACTTTGGTGGTTGTGAACACAACAATAAACAACCACCATTGCTGATGAAAATCTATCTGACATGAGTCTCTTTTGCTGACCTCCCTGTCTCGAATGAAGCGTCAGCAACCTTATAAAACACACTTTGAGTAAACTTTTGAATTTCTCTAGGTTTTAACATCGTTGGAAACATTTGGGATAATACACACAACTGCACACTGCTGAACAAAATATACAACACAGAAAAAGTAATTTCAGGCATTTTGATACAGGATTCCTACACATTATATCTTTAAGTCATGCACTGTTAGGTGTGTGGCTTTAGATCTAACCATTACTTATTAACTGACTGTGACTCAACTATGACAGAGCGTCATGGGCAACACTGGCTTTGGACTGCATATTAATTATGGCACGATTGAAGCCGTATTTGAAGGAATTTCAGCATTCAGATTGGTGGGGTATACTATCTAGTTCTGCATGGTTTCTTTCTTTCCTATTCTTTCAGTTTCTGCTTTCTCTGCTTTTCTTTAGTGTGTATATGTTTATATGTGTGTCTCTGTGCCATGCCACAGATAATATCTAGTGTCTCTGTCTTGGTGTCGCAATCTGCTTTTTTGGCTTTACTCCATCTGCTGCTGTCCAATCACTGTGACATTTTCATCCCTGGCACCCTGTATTTTGTGTGTGGGCTGATGGAGCAATACAGTGAAGTCAGTGACAAACATGGGATTGCTGTAAGGAAGATGGTAAATGGCAGGAAACAACCAAAATAGAACGGATCACAAGAAAGTCATTCCATTAAAAAATGCCGTTCTGTGGGTTTTGCTGATACTGTTTTTAAAAAGTGGTATTGATCTCAATTTTTTATGTCAAGTCTAAAAGCTGTGAGCAACATAAATTAAGTTTTATGGATGTCCATTGTATTGGGGTGGAGGCAGAAACAGGTTTGAAACACTCAATGCGTACGTACTGTGTGGGAAAGACACTGAAGTTAGCATGCTAATCAGGTAGCCCTGGCCCATCCTGTATCATATTACCACTTTGTGCGGCAAGAGGCTATAATCCAATAGCCCCCGTAACTTCAGCTGGGAGAAATATGCCAGTTGTTAGTGTAATAAATTAGCAAAATAAACTCACCAAATGTCAGGAAATTAAATTATCTTCTATTTTCCTTATTAAACAAGAAAAACAACCGTACGCCTCTATCTATCTATCTATCTATCTATCTATCTATCTATCTATCTATCTATCTATCATTCCATGAACATCTTTAAAATCTGTTAAAATGCTTTGGATATTGCTATATATAAGTCAGACATTGATTTTGTTTACAACTCCAAACCTATGAGAACCATGCAGATCCATATTATATGTACTATGTAGATGCACCTTTTTTGTAGAGCGTCTGCATTATATATATACGTGAACTCATTATGGTCACAGACCCAGTGTGACTGAAAATATCCAGGAATTTAATCTGAAAATCTGTTCTGTAACTCACTGTAGATTTGAAAACCAACATCGTGTGTGGCATTTTATGTGCGTGTGTGTGTTTGTTCTTGTGTGTTTGTTCTTGTGTGTTTGGGAGGGTGGAGGGGGGTGGATAGAGGGAGGGCTGGCTATTTTGTCTCCCCACCTAAATGGATCCTGCACCATTAGTGAGCCATCCGTGCTGTTGCTAGCGGGCAAATGACAAGGTCGAGCTGCAGAAACCCCCCTGCAGGACCCCCACTGATGTCAGCCTAGAGAGAGAGAGAGCTAGAGCGAGAGATGGACTGTGTGAGTTAATGTGAGGAAATGAAGCAGTGTGCAAATGGGTAGAGAGACACAGAGAAACAGCAGCAGAGAGAGAGAGGAGGCTGCCACTGTATGACAAGCGATCCAGAGAGGTGAAGGGAGGAGTGGAGTGCTGCTACAGCTCTCCTTTTCTGTGCATGGAAGGAGGAAGCAGCAAGTTGTGAGCTGAAGCTTGCCTCATAGAATAGTGCAGCAGCAGATATCAGCCAGGAGGCCAGCCCCTCCTCCCTTTCCTCCTCCTTTGCGCTTTCTCCCTGACGGGGGAATAAACCACCTGCTCAGCCACCTTGCCTCCTCTTAATTTCCACTTACTTCTTCACTGCCCATTTCCATTTCCCCCCTTGTTGCTGTGCACCCAAATTGGGATGCGGACCCAGCAGGGCTCAGAGGGGGGCGTGCCCCTGCCTGGGGGCAGCTGTGGCAGCAGTGGCAGCGGCAGCTCGGGGCTGTCACCTGGGTCTGACTCTGACGGAGGAAGCCCGACAGGCGGAAGGGTGGACAGCATGGTGGACGGAGGTCTCGGGGTGGGTGGATGTATGGGTGGAGGCGGAGGAGGAGGTAGCTTGGGCGGCACTCTGAGGGGGGTCCTGTCTCGCTATTGGAGCTTGGAGAGTCTGCATTCCACCACAGGTAAGTGCCGTGCACACACAATGCAAATCGTTGCAGATCTTGCACATGGATGCTCATGGATAGTGCACTGTATGTAACACATGTGCACACCAGCACACTGACACACTGCCAGGAGGTTAGTGATATTTAGGGCTGGATTAGAAGTACAGTGTGTGCTTCTGTATGTGCACGCTTACATCATGCCAGCCATTCAGATGACACCTGCTGACAGGGTTGGTGCTGTGATGATGTGTTTGGGTGGGCCAGCTGCTTGGTTTTCTAGTCATGTAGAAAGAGACAGAAAATAGCAACAGCTTCGCTTTTACAGCACAGGTTTCTGTGTGCTTAGTCCTCTTTCTGCTGTCTGGAATCTGTGTGCCCATCTGCTCCACACATGGGTATTACACTATAATGTGTACGTATGTGCTTGTTTGCACTCATGGTGGCCCACTCAAGTACCTGAGAGAGACCGGTTTTTTTTTTGGTTATTTGAAAGTGACAGCACATCAATTATATAGAGAGAGAAGAGGAATGACATGCATCAAAGTTTCATGCACGAACTCTAAAGAGAACTGTCATGATTACATCATATCATACTTTTCAGAAAATATTTATTTAACGTTTCAACTTCTCTCTCTCCAAGCATTTTCTGTGGAATTACTGGTGGTTCCACAGCTATAGCAACATGGCTACTGCTAGCTGTTTGGCTACTGTCCAAAAGCAAAAAAAAAAACCATAGAAATCTCAATTTAACCTGGAAACCCTGATTTTGGTGCAATGAATAGACAGAGTAAAGCACAGGTTTTTATTTTAATAATAAGTAGTCAGGTTTTGTTATTATATCACGTAGTATAAATATTGCTGGTTTTGTCTCGAGTCCCACTGGTAAGGAGGAACACATGTCAGCTAGGGGACAGACTTTGATACAACACTGGAGCACTCTCCATCGAGTGAATGCCCGTCCATATCTCCGTTTCTATCACTCTCTCTCTTTGCCTCCTCCATCACTGGGGATCTTCTTCTTTTGCAGTGTAGAGTTTCCACAGTTATTCACATTGTTTATGTCTCTTCCTGCTTGATTGCAGAATGACAGACTTGTTTCCTTTGTCCTGTTGTTTTTTGCGGGGAAAATCCAGCCTGGTGTGCAGGCCGAATTGCATTGTGAAACTGGGAACTAACCTATTCATGAATGAACACTGTGTAAATAGTATTTACTTTCACAATAAGTGGAAGCGATAAAGTTCTCTATTGCCAGTTTAACAGAATTATTTGACAAACATTGAATGTCTGTACACAAGCAAAAGTTGAAAATAGGCTACATTTGGATTTGAACTGGGAGCTATCTGATCAGAGATCCTAAACATGATTATGAAACTAGCCTATATTTTTTATAGATTTTTTTTATTTGGATGTCACCCAAGAATTATCTTCAACATTGATCAGTCTATAAATTGCTCAAAACAGTGAAGAATACTCAGGTTCCTGGAGACCAAGGGGAGTATCAGTACCCCAGAACTGTCATATATAAACTGTAATATTCTTATATTCGAGGAACTGAAATTCGTAAATTTTATTTGCTTGATTAATTAGGGTTTGGCCAATAGATGATGCCATTGTCTATCACCAATGACTGACTGTCATCGACAATTTCAATCTGTGGTCTGTACAACTCGGTTGTGGGTTTGGTGGTAAGACAATTCAATATGGGCCCCGATACGACTCAGCTACAATGCGTTTTCAATAGGGGATGATTCGGTGAGATTCGATGCAATTTGATATAGTGCAGTCTAATACAGCTTTTAACATTTGTGGAATAAGATAGGTTACTTTAAAAGTATTAAGTATCTTTGATATACTTCATGAAATACCAGGAGACCCCAAGTATTTTGTTACTACATGGCGTTGGGAAAAAAATGGAAGGCAAATGTCATTATGAAACGACACCTAGGGCAGCAGCAATGAGAACGTGTGATTGCACTGTCAGTTATGTCCACATCATAATCATGTTGTCTTCTACTCACTGGCTGTTGCCAATCTTGATTGTGATTACTACTTATGAAGCAGACACAGACAAAAGAAGACTTGATGCATGAATGCAAGAGGACTCGGAGAGGAACTGGCCATCAGCTCAGGATGTTCACTGCTGTGAAATGCAAAGCTGGGAGCAACACAATCAGTGATGGGGAGACAAATTAGCTCCGAACACTGTGGCATTTATGCACATCTGCCTTGTTGAAATGGCATCGCATTAGCTCTTTTGTGAGTCCCAGTTGTTGTCGACGTGGCTTTGTCAATGAGAGTGTGTGTGTGTGTGTGTGTGTGTGTGTGTGTGTGTGTGTGCGTGCGTGCGTGCGTGCGTGCGTGCGTGCGTGCGTGCGTGCGTGCGTGCGTGCGTGCGTGCGTGCGTGTGTGATGAGCTGTGGTTTTTAACTTGCTAAGAACAGACTGTGTACATTCTGGAGAGGAGTCAGAGGAGGAGGAGGGCTGAAGATGTACAGTAGAGTGGGAGGAGGGTCGGATTGCACTGAATATTCCCATTGGACCATTAGTCGGTGTTTGTTGCTCGGATGGTGATGGACGAATAAGAATATATGCTGGCATGCTTTTGTTAAAACATACATTACTCAAAGAGTACAGTACTCTTTAAGACGTGTGTAGTCACATATGGTGTACAGCTACATATGGACGTGTCCTTGACCTAATGCTGTTTCCTCTTCCTTTTGTTTCTCAGTAGCTGCAGTCTCTCTTTCACTCGTATCCAAACTCACAAACACTGCTGTAGGCACATAGCACACACTCAGTGCAGCCTTTTATCTATTACCTTGTCAACCTATATATCCTATATGTCAACAAAACATATGCTGAAGGCTGCGTTTCAATCTGTGGCATGTAATACTTTAATTCATCATTCTTTTTTACTCCAAGGTTGCATATGTACCTACATATGTGATATTGTTAGACAAAGGTTTACATGTGTTGGCTATCACAGACAGCTTTAAGCTTTTTTCAATACAGAAAGCCATGTTAAGGAATTCTAAAGTGAATGTGGATACTGATTGATATCACAAATGAAGAGTCTTATTTTTAACTGTGTGAGCAAACTTCAAATATAATGTCTTTAGTTGTGATGATTTCTCTTGCGTTACTGTGGCAGTCCTGGTATTGTCACAATGTCATTTACCATTTATCTGATGGAGGTAGACTGCTGATGATTGCTCACAATTTGTTCACAACCAATCTTTATCAACTGGTTGATATCAAAGTCATCAAAAAAAAAAAAAAAAAACAGTGTCTAGCCTCTAGCGGTGCTTTATATGCTAACATTTGCAGCCTGCCAGTCTGTACTGATATTAGAGTGGCATCTGGAAACTATGCTTAGCGGTGGAGAACATATACATGCAGACAACTGAGTGAATTTAAGGCCCACAATATACAATCAAGCATTTCTGTTCAAAAAAGACTCTTGGATCTTAATTATTGCTTAGTTTTTGTAAAACTGGTTCTACAGCTGCCATTCCCTTCAGAGTGGATGGTTTCTGCTCATACTTCTCAGGGATGTTTTCTACTTTACTGACCACATGTCGACATGAATACATGATGACACTTACCTAACAAGGTAGCAAGTTACAACTGTAAGGTGTTACATTTAGGGCGACCCTCCCTGCTTTCCTGTCTAGACCAGAAAAACATTTGGTTCAAACCTGTTTTGGCTAGCGACCTCTTGTGGACATGTGAAGGATGATTGTGGTCTGTCAGGTCCAAACATCAAATTAGCACGATTTTGGAATAGCAACATGAAACCCCAGGGGGAGGAGGTCAGAGATTAAGACAAAGCATGGGATTTTTACATCAGAGACCAGTGTTCGAGCAGACAACGCTGGCTCTTAACCACTATAATGATCGTTTCCTAATGCTAACCAGGTATTTTAAAGGGTTCTCCATGTATGAAACAGACACATTTCCGCAGTGTGTCACCTGAATGAATGAATGAATGAATGAATGAATGAATGAATGAATGAATGAATAGATTTATTTCGGTTACAATATAAAATACTTAAATTATGTGCCATCAACTGGCAAATATTATCATACAGACTTGCACTCAACAATTTCTCACAAAAAATTTTTACAAGCTCTGTAACCGAAAAAGGACTATGCTGAAGCCAAGGCTTATTTTTGCCTATCCTGTTCAATCCATGAAATAACCCAAAATATCAATAATGCAAAGAGGAAGAAAAAACAAACAAACAAAAAACAAAACATAACAAAATTTACTAACTTTACTAAATTCTTACTTCTTAATCATTTCTCATTTCGGTTATTTTACATTGTAATCCTTAATTATTTTACCTTTCAATGTTTTTTTGAAACTCAACAGTGATCTACACAATTTCAGTTCATCACTAAGTCCATTCCATAATTTAACTCCCAAAAATGAAACACATCTATATTTAACATTAGTTCTCACTTTACATATTTCAAAGACACACAACCCTATTAAATTACAGTTTTTATCTCTCAATTTAAAAAAATGTTGAATACAGGTGAGAAGACTTTTATTCCTTGCTCGAAATAATATTTCTAATGTTTTTATATGTACAATGTCTAAGAATTTTAAGATACCAGACTTTATAAATAATTTATTAGTGGTTTCGCGATAGGAAGCTTTATTGATTATTCTGATAACTCTTTTCTGGAGTTTAATTATAGGGTCTATGTATGTCCTGCATGCATTTCCCCAAATCTCAACACAATATGACATATATGGCATTATAAGTGAGAAGTATAATATACGCAGACATTTATTGTTCAACAAATCCCCTACTTTGTAAATAATACCAATAGATTTAGCTATTTTTTTTTATATATATATTCTATATGTGGCTTCCAACTGAATTTATGATCTAAAATTACTCCCAAGGATTTAATCTCATATACTCTTTCAATTTTTACTCCATTCAGGAATAATTTAATTTCACAATTTGCCCTAACACCACCAAACACCATAAATTTTGTTTTATTTTCATTTAATGATAACTTATTAATATCAAACCATTCTTTTAACATGATCAGCTCCTTTTCTACTGTTGACAACAATTCTTTAATATCTGCTCCTGAACAAAATAAATGTGTATCATCTGCAAATGTAATGAATTTCAACTTATTAAATACTGTACAAATATCATTCAAATAAAGTATAAATAACTTAGGTCCCAATACCGAACCCTGCGGTACACCACAAGTTACTTTTCCAAAATGTGACACAGTATTATTAATTTTTACATACTGAAACCTATTATTCAAATAGCTTCTTCTTCTGCAGTAGTAAGGAATGATTAATTTTATCAAACGCTTTACGTAAATCAACAAAAACACCTACAGCATATTGTTTCTTATCTATAGCCGTGGCTATATTTTCTACAAACTCCATCACTGCTAAGGATGTTGATCGGTTGCTTCTAAACCCATATTGATGGTCACTCAGTAACTCAAATTTCTCCATAAAATATCCAATCTGTTTACAAACAATTTTTCGAGTATTTTTGAAAACTGAGGTAGTAAAGACACAGGTCTGTAATTTGATATAATATGTTTGTCACCATTTTTATAAATTGGGACCACCTTAGCCATTTTCATCATATCAGGAAAAATACCTGTTTGAAAAGATTTATTACATATATAAGTAAATGGTTTGAGGACAGAATCCATTACTTCCTTTACAAGCGACATATCAGTAATATTATCATCTGTTGATTTTTTACTCTTAAACTTCCGTACCACTTCTAATACATCACTCTCACAAACTCCACCAAGAAACATTGAGTTGTTATTGTTGAATGCAAAATCATAATTATGGTCTACGTCACTAATTTCCCTTGCTAAATTTGGGCCTACATTAACAAAAAAATCATTAAACTCATTAGAAATTTCCTCTGAATTTTCAATAATTGAATTGTCATTATTTACAAAATATGTTGGAAAATCATTTTTACTACAGTTTTTTATCAAACCATTGAGCACCCTCCAGGTACCCTTAATGTTATTTTTGTGTTTTTTGCAACAAATGATCAAAATAGTGTTTTTTGTGCAGTCGCATAATAGATGTCAATTTGTTTTTATATTTTTGGTACTTGTCCTCCTTTTCCTTTGTTCTATATGTGATAAATTCTCTACAGAGCCTATTTTTCTTTTTACAAGCTTTTTCCAACCCTTCTGTAAACCATGGTTTTCTCTTTTTTGGATTTTGTCTATACTCTTTCAATGGACAATGGTGATCATAATATAACAAAAATGTATCTAAAAATGCATTGTATGATTGATTAGTATCATCTACATAAACTTCCTGCCAGTCATGATTCATAAGGTCTGCCTTGAGTGCCATTATTGCCTCTCATGTTTTTATTCTAACTAAATTACTAATCTGTGTATTTGTTCCTACTTTTAACCTTTTGTTCATTTCTAACACAACAAAAACAGGCAAATGATCACTCACATCAGTCACTAATAATCCACTAACTATTTCAACATCAGTTACATTTGTAAAAAATATTATCAATCAATGTTGCAGCATCTTTAGTTATTCTGCTAGGTTTTACGATTAACAGATGTAAACTCAAACTAAACATAATATTAACAAACTCTTCGGTTTTCATACGATCATTAGATTTCAGCAGATCAATATTAAAGTCACCACAAACCAGAATAGTCTCATCATTATGTTTTTCATATAATTCAGAAATCTTCTCATTAAATCGATCAATACTTGATCCCGGTGTTCTATAAATGCAACTGATTAATATATTTTTGGATCTTTCAACCTCAATTTCAATGGTAATACATTCCATCACATTGTCAATAACAATGGTCATATCCCCAACAACTTTGCATTTAAAGGCAGTCATCACAAACAGGGCAACCCCCCCTCCCCTTTTATTACTCCTATTTTGCCAAAACATTTCATAACCCTCTAATCCATCCTGTAAGTTTTTTTCATCGCTCAACCAAGTCTCTGAAATTGCTATTATACTAAACTTTTGTTGAAGCTGTTGAAGGTAATCTTTAATTTTGGAGAAGTTACTGTAGAGACTCCTACTATTAAAATGAATCACTGAAAACCCCTCCATCATCATACTGGAATTAAATTCATCTTCAGAATAATATTCACAGTTCATCTCAATGTTCTGATAGAAGTGGATCTCTGGATCCGTGTCATTTTCCAACTCATAGAGCTTGTGATCTTTAAAGTCAAAAAACTTAAAATCTGTGTGTTCACACATTTTTACCATATTTTATCACTCACAAGCAGTATTTCGCCATATGCCTGTTTTCCATGACCCAAAATAAATGTTAGACATTTCCCCACTATGCCACCTCTCTACCATGTGATCCATTATTTTCATTTGTATCGTTCAAGCTCATCAATGTCTCTTATGGCTATCACTTTAGCCTGTTCTGGTGTTCCATTTAGTCCTATCATTATTCTGCAGTTCCTTGTCCAAGTGTCCGGAATCCGCTTTTCCCTTTTCAGGATTCTAGCTTGTCTTGCAATTTCACCATTTCGCTTTGTCAGATGCTCATTCACATATACCCCTGTGCCCTTCAAATGTTTTGCCTGCTTTAGCACCTCATTTTTGTATTTTCTACTCACAAATCGAATGATGATGTTGGGCCTGTTGGGCCTGTTGAGCCTGTTGTCCCGTCTTTGGGGTATAGTGTGGCAAGCAGCTATATTATGACTGTCTATAGGAATGTCTTTGATGTTGAAGAAGTTGATGACTTGCTGCTCAAGTGTTTGTAGTTCACCTCTTGGTGCATCCTCACCCTCCTTGTCCCCTGCTGTAATCCGTGCGTAGGTACGGTGGGTTGTCTCAAGTCCAGATATCACAAGGTATTCCATCCTTGTGTACTGCTCCAAATCATCTACTCTTCTTTCAAGCTCTTCAATTTTCTTGTCTTTTTCTTTGATCACAGCCTTCAGTTGTTTCACTTCTTCAATTAATTCCAGTAGGCCCATCTGTTGCTTTGCCACCTTACTTAGCTCCTCTGACATGAAGTTCAAAGATTTTTTAACCTCCTCCATGTCTTCTCCTAGTTTCTTTGTTGCCATGTCTTTAGCTGATTAAGACAGTACTTGGGAAGGCAGAGCAGACCCAGGTAGTCCAATGTTGCTGGTATGTTAACAGCACTGCGGCCTGCTACCAAAATATCCAAAAAACCTCAAAAATGGCATGAAATAATCATCCCAGTTGAAAGGTCTCTTTCTTGTAGAGATGAAAATGCAACTCAAACATGTGGATTTCAAGTTATTTTCCTGATTTTTGATGGATTGGAAGAGCCAGGTCATCTGACCTGCTCAGTCACTGTCTGCACTGACACATCATGAATAGTAGAATTCACCTGACCATGTCTAAAGGCAAAAGTGTCTGTACCTTTTCCAAATAGCCAATCTCAATGTTACATAAATAGATGGACTCAGCCCCCACAATTCCTTTTTCAGAAAGATGTGGAGGAAGGTTTTTCAGAGCTCTTAGATGATCCGACAAATGCTTTGTTTGAAGCAGACTCACACCCTTAGCTGCCTAAATTTAACAAAACCTTACGCATTGTGGCGGCAGAACAGAAAACCCTCATATAAATCAGTATTGCCAAGTGACGTCTTTCTGCCCATGGCAGTATTAGATAAGAAAAGGCGCTGTAAAGCAAGATATTCTGCCATTTACTTTGGATGTTGGTCAAATGCATGCAGCTAACACACTTTGGTATGTTTGCCCTTGATAGATAAGAGGTGGAGTGAGGGGGAGATTGCTAAGATTTCCACTGATGGAGATTCTAAGAAAAGTCTAATATGTTTTAGGTTGGAGAACTGTGTTTTGGTTTGTTTTTAATTCTTTTGGAGGTAGCTGTGCTGGCAAAATGGAAGGAGGGTGTCTGTGTGCAACACAACACTAACCCATGTGGCAGATAGAAACACATGCACGCGCGCGCGCGCACACACACACACACACACACACACACACACACACACAAAATATATACCCCTCTGAGTCAACTGAAATCATTTTTATTATTTTTCTTGCCATTCCTTGGCTATCAGTTTAGAAAATATCCTTTATCCCTTCACATCTTTGTTATTTAATCTAGTGTGCCGTCTTGAATTCGAACCAAATTATGTATAAGTTGTATTGATGCCATTGGCAACAAGAAGGAGTTGTATAATTATCTGCTGGGCACTGTAATAAAAAAAGTTATATTATAGTGTATTAATACATTTTTATGCTAGTTCATTTTTTGTGAAGTAAAAATTCCATATTTAGGATCCCTGCTTATATATTGTAATTTTTCATAATAATCCGAGCATGGTGGGAAGAATTACACCTTGCACATGAAGACATTCAATTAAAGTAGTACCATTTTGCATTTCAGTCATACAATACAATCGACGTTGGTGCATGGTCTCTAACACCCTCTTGTCTTCTGGGAGGACTTGCCATCATGTTAACAACTGGTGGCCAGTGGAGGTCCAACACTGATGTTGGGTGGTAATGTCTGGCTCACAGTCAGTGTTCCAGTTCATCCTAATGGTGTTTGATGGAGGTGAGATTTGTCATGACTAGTCATTTTCTTCCACAATAAGCTGGGAAAGCCAATTCATCATGGAACTTGCTTTGTGCCCTGAGGCATTGTCATGTTGAAACAGAAAAAGGACGAACACAGACTGTAGACTCAAAGTTATGACACACTATTGTCTGAAATACCATAGTATGCTATCGTTTTAAGATTTCTTTTTATTGAAACTGAGGGCCAAACCAGGAAACAGAAGTGACAGAGCTAGACTAAAGGTACAGTTCAGTATCTGGACACATACTTGTTGATTTGTTATGCATGTAGCTTTCAATCCTGAACTTTGACTGTTTCGTCACCACTTGTTAGAATTCCTTCTCATCCATTTACCATCATATAACATGATGCTCTCTCCCAGCAATGGTGCTTCATGGCCTCTTCACAGCTTTGTAAAGCTTAACCCAAACTACCATGTCTCATGTCGCTTCCTTCTTCTGCATGGCCCCAATCACAATACAATTTGTCAAAATGATGCCACAGAGGTCAAGTGTTAAAACATGTTTGTGGCTGGGCCTTTCTGCTGTTAAAGCCTTCCTCTGTGTGGGCCTTTTAATCAAAGCAAGGCCAGCTGGCAACTGTGCAGCCCACTGTGCCACCCAGAAACACACACACACACACACATACACACACACACACACACACACACAACTGTCCTCATCTGTGGGGCACAAAACAGTAAGGGGAGGAGGGAAATATGTCTAAAAGCATCCATCACAAAAAATGAGAAGCACAGGGCTCTCTGGGAAATAGGTCGCAGCCAATCAGCCTGAGGCATCTTCATGTTCTACCTCTGCTGAAGTTACATGGTTGAGATTGGGTCAGGGTAAACACAGAGAAGAACTACTTCAGTAACATCCCTTTATCCATTCATCAACTAGGTGTAATCTAATGCTTCACTACAGCTCAGCAGCAGTCTGTATAGGTAGGGCATGACCAAATTAAAAGTTTTGTGTGTTTACTGTTGTTTTTGTTGGGAAGCTTTGTTAGCTGCTGGATAAGATGTGTTTGATTCAGGGAAACTGAGGCAATATTAAAATCATCTAAGTTTTTTAAACATTTTTATATGGTTTTTATGTTAAGGTCTGGCAAACAAAGTAAGGACCCAAATGCAGACCACATACGGGAGGCATGAAGGAACAAAAGACAAGCTTCAATAACTTGAAGCTGAATAATACAAAAAAAAACAAGAAATCAAGAAAAAAATAAAATGAGTCACAATGGACAAAAAGACAAAGTAGCAACTAAGGAGCTAAAACAAAGTGCAAACAAAAACAAAGTACAAATCAATGAAATCCCAAGGACCACAAATCAGTAACATACCAATGGGGAGACACTAGAGAAGACACTACAGAAGACTCTAGGGAAGACACTACAGAAGATTCTAGAGAAGACTCTACAGAAGACACCAGAGAAGACTCTACAGAAGACACTAGAGAAGACTCTAGAGAAGACTCTAGAAAAGACACTAGAGAAGACACTAGAGAAGACCCTAGAGAAGACTCTAGAGAAGACTCTAGAGAAGACATTAGACAAGACTCTAGAGAAGACACTAGAGAAGACACTAGAGAAGACTCTAGAGAAGACACTAGAGAAGACACTAGAGAAGACCCTAGAGAAGACTCTAGAGAAGACTCTAGAGAAGACACTAGAGAAGACACTAGAGAAGACACTAGAGAAGACTCTAGAGAAGACTCTAGAGAAGACACTAGAGAAGACTCTAGAGTAGACACTAGAGAAGACACTAGAGAAGACACTAGAGAAGACTCTAGAGAAGACACTAGAGAAGACACTAGAGAAGACACTAGAGAAGACACTAGAGAAGACTCTAGAGAAGACACTAGAGAAGACACTAGAGAAGACACTAGAGAAGACTCTAGAGAAGACACTACAGAAGACTCTAGAGAAGACACTAGAGAAGACACGAGAGAAGACTCTAGAGAAGACACTACAGAAGACACTAGAGAAGACTCTAGAGAAGACATGAGAAAAGACTCTAGAGAAGACACTAGAGAAGACTCTAGTGCTCGTAATGCTAAGTGAATTGATGTGGCAGTATAAATAAAATTGGTGGCTGAACCCAAGACTGTCCCAGATCTTTTCACTGTGAGTGAACGCTGCACGTTCAGTAAGTTGACTCAATGTTCTGCACAGAGAAGTTGAGCCCTGAGTGAGATAGCCACTGAATTGCCAGAACCCAGCTCTCTCCCTGACCCCAAGTACACCTCAAAGTTTTATAAAAACTTCTTGAATACCAAAGAAGACCAAGGTGTCCCCACTATAGCGTTGCTTTCTTCAATGAAAATTATGACTAAATACCGTCGTCAACGAACCTTTATCACATGATGGAAACGAGATGAGATGCAACGTAAATAGGGGTTATGTGACGAAAACTATAATCAAATATATAATGCATTGCTGTTGACGAATAAAAACGGGACTAAATGTGGTTTACAAAATAAAAACTCTGCTAAAATATCTCTTCATTTTCATTGACCAAAACGAGACGAGACGAAATGATATAATGTTATTTAATCTCGCTATTATTATTATTGTGCAATATTTCTGTTTCCTGAGTCTCAGTTCAGGGGCCGCATCAGGTCGCACTGCGCAGATGCGCGGCATTATTTAGAAGATGCAGCTGCTGTGGGTTAACGTTAATGACAACTCAAGACACAAAGTTAGGTCTGACACAAAGCAAGGGACCGATGGCCGGCCAGCCAGGGTTCGGTGTTTCCCCGGTGTCCCAGTCTTTAATCATATGGATGCTGTTATAATGTGTAGTGATTGAGATACTAACTCACCAAACATCCTGGAAAGTGACAAAGTTACGTTTTTCGCTCTAAATTACATAATTATATAATTGTCATAAATAAACTGGAAGCTGTCTGACTCACTCGCGGGGACGGAGGCTGTTTTCTGGGAAAAAGTTCACTGAAGTCTCGGTCGGTAGGGTTGACAGTCACAATGATTTATTTTCATCACAAACACTCGGTGAGTTAAAATTTTGCCAGTGATAGTCGCTGGTTTTAGGGCAGAAATGTGAAGAAGGGTCGGTAGGACGGTCGGGGGGACAGACAGGAGGACGGACACTTCTCCATGAACACAACAGTCAGCCAGCCGTGTGTGTGTGTGTGTGTGTGTGTGTGTGTGTGTGTGTGTGTGTGTGTGTTTGTGTGTGTGTGTGTGTGTGTGTGTGTGTGTGTGTGTGTGTGTGTGTGTGTGTGTGTGTGTGTTAGAAAACAAAACAAGGAATACATAAGAAATACAAACAAAAGGAAATAAATAGAAAAAAAGAATAATGAATAATAACATGAGGTGTGTGTGCTGCTGTAACATAGCAAATGCAATACAAGTACACAGATATTGCATTACTAAAAAGAGTCTAAAGTACAATTTTCATTGACAAAAAGTAAAGATGACTAAAATGTTACAGTTTTCGTCAACTAAAACTAAATGAAAATTGTCCTGAATAATTCTGATTAAAATAAGACTAAAATGTTCAGACTTTCAGTCAACTGAAACTTGACTAGACTAAAAAAAGTATAAACGTGACTAAAACTAATAAAAACTAAAATGGCAGTTTGACACAAAGACTAGACTAAAACTAAAATTAGAACAGGCCGCCAAAAACAACACTACCACACTATCATGGACTTTCCTCCAGAGTCAGAACCTGACCTCAACTCCAGTAAACATTTAAGGGGGCACTTGAAGACTGAGAAAGCAAAGCATCCTGTGACATCACAAGATGCAAGCATAATGCGGCTAACATGAGTCAACAAGTTTTTCACACAAATTTGTGTGTCAAGTGCATGTTGTCGCAACAAAGGGGACAAACTGAAATTCATGTACATTTTTCAAGTATTCAACACTGTTGAGCTCATATTAGCATGTAAGCAAAACAGTATTACATTCAAAACAAATGTAAAAATAGAAGTAGTTGGACTTTTGGACTTACTGTATGTGCTGTACATTAGAGGGTCAAGGACTATTGAGGATAATGGTATCTTTATCCAATTCAATTGTATCTCCTGAGTTTACTAGTTAGCAAGCTGAAGTGAATGTCCAGCTGTTTCAGGTCAGTGAGTGAGACTACACAGAGTTTTTTGGTCAAGCACTGAACTCCACAAATAGCCAGGCCTGCTCACGAGAACTGCCTCCAGCTGTCATCGTATTTGCTGTAGAAATAATAACCTTAACTGCTAGCATTACAATGAAAGCAATGAAATATGTAAAACAGACAACATGCAATGTTTGCATGGCAGATTGAATTCTTTAATTTAAAAAAGAAAAAATCCCCAAAACAAATCTTGAATTTTTTGCTTTCCAAAAGGGAAATAACCTCTGTAACCACACTCTTTACTCATAAGTGACCTGTTTGAAACCATCGCCTGGAATCTCACAATGGAACATACATTCATACCAGAACAGTCATTTAAAATAATCAGCATAATAGTTGTGAATCAAGACCGCCGCCATTCTTTGAATATTAGTCATTTATGACCATAGTGAAGATAACCAGGTCATGTTTGATATGGGATTAAAGAAAATTCCAATTCAATATTGGATTTGAATTTGATTATACTATCAAACCTCAACCACTGGCAGGGTTTAGAGAGAGTATCACTCAAAAGAGCAACGGCAAAACATACTACACAACATTTTCCTTCCTATGTCTGATGAAGACGAACATAATATAAACTTGATTTAGCCCCTGCAGTGAACTAGAGTGTCAAAACGGAAGGAGGATCTAAAGTGCAATGCAAAGTGCAAGGGAGCAATTAACTCTGCTTAATGGCATTGGTGTCTCCAAACAGCCCATTATGTCATGTTAGAGGAGCATGGGGTGTTCCATAAAAGAGATGGATGCTGTGGTGGTTGTTGTTTAGGGCCTCATGATGTCATGTAGCAACCAAAGTGAGGGTTTTTTCCACAAATCAATGACGATTGGCTAAATCGTAAATTAGAACCAAAATATTGGTTTGTTTTTAAAATTGATATTAAATTTGTTGGAATAAGTCAATTATTGAAACACAAGGTTACAATTCAGTATCATAATGTTCTTGATTTCTAATGAATAATATTATTCAGTGTACTTCTCCAGATTCCTTCTCCCTCCTTTGTGTTGTTTTGATGTGCATACATTGTGATGTGCGTGGGAGTAATTTTAGTGATCATGCATGGTTTTATGTTATCAGCAAGCCCTAGTTCACTATTCATCTTAAAATGGTGGCGACCCATTTCAAAAGCAGATTTTCATTATGGGTGTGGGCATCCTGGGGGTAATGCAGCACCAAACAAATCACCAGAATAAATGTTAGCTTAGTATGTTTCTGCTAAACCACGGATAAATTACAATAACATTTAAACTTTCCAGAATCTTTCTATCTGTTTAGGTTGAATTCTCTCTTTCTTTTGTCACTATACTGTGCTTATGCTCTGCTTAGGTTTAAGTCACAAAAAACACTTGATTAGGCCTAAGAAGTATCATGGATTGGCTTAAAATACCTGTTTTGAAAAATAGTCGCTTTGTTTTGGCTCCAAAAACCGCTGGGAATGTCTGCAGCTCTCTTTAAAAAACATCTGGCTCTGACAGCACTAAAACCACTGGAAAATGTCTTCAGTTGTCCTTGAAAATATATAGTGATGGGAGCTGGACTGCAGTGGCCCATTTGGCCAGGTTACCTGGTCAGTTTTGTTTGTAGAAATGTTAACTGCCAAGGTAATATCCTGGCAACTGGGCTAGCAGCACACCTGTAATGGTAAGACTTTTTTAATTATACTAATACTATACTCACTATAACTTTAAATGCCAACAGTCATTTGATAATACACTAATAATCAGTCCTTAAAAACTGTATGTAGCAGCAGTTTTGCCTGTCCTCCAAATCGCTTCTTCAGTTCTGAAGTAATGCTTGTGAGTATCATTTACAAAGAGGCCTGCCTCAATATAGCTAATGCCGCATTAAACCATAATTTGACATTACACTATGTGTAATCATGTGCCTCACTGTGGCTGGCTTGGCAGCACTGCAGCTACAGAGAAAGCTAAAACTATTTTTCTTTGTCTTTGTTGGAGTAAAAGGAGAGGAGGATGAAGAGATTGCCTCACTATCTCTGCTCTCTCATTGGCAGGCAGAGAGTGAGAAGTTGTTTTCCTTTAAATAGATTTCCTCTGATGGCAAGGCATGCCGACCCCCCCTCCCACCGGGCTTGGAGGAACTAAGGCTGAAACTCTCTCGTTCTTTCTCTTTCTACCCTCTACATCACATCCATCGTTCTCTTGTCTTGTGGCCACTTTGCCCATCACCACTGGGAAGGGCAGAGCAGTGTGAGCTGGTTTGCCGTGAGGTTTGGTGATACTGCTGCCTGCTTGCTGGCTGCTCACTCTGGTGTTGATTGACAGTCAGGCAGGGAGGCACATACAGGATCAGGGGTTATTGGAAAGGTGGGGAGATGTTGGCAATTCAAAACAGGTTGACAGTTTTCTATAGCTTCCACTGCATCGCTTCAGATCAGATGATCCCATTGCACAGCCACACCTGATTTACAGTAGACATGAAAGCTTCTTCTTTGTCAATGTCGTGCTTTATTTTTTTCTACATAAAGTACAGTAACTCAAAACAATTACTAGTGTCTGTCTGTGATGATGAAGTAGTCACTAAGAACAGTTATTTGTGAAATACTATTTGTTGTATTTGTATATCCCTCAAGTTTTGTTCGCACATAGTGATGACACATCTAAATTGAGCATGTAACATCTTCCCATGCGCTATGATGTGAGTAAGAACTGCAGTTTACACCTTATAATTGGTGTTGAAGTGTTTTCTAGCATAGGTATTGACATAGAAAATTGCTGCTACTTGAAATGATGTTGTTCATTCTTCTTGAGCCAGGCACACAATGACTAACCAAAACATTTTGTCCATTTCAAACCCAACTTACAAACCTGATTTCCATAGCAACGGTGGCACATGCAGATGCAGCAGCCAAGCAGCTCCATAAAACTTTGCTACCTTTTTTTTTTAATGTGCTATTTTTTTTTTTTTTTTTTTGATATTGCCGTTTTGGCTCTTTTTTCTGATGCATGCATTGCTTATGATAGAGATTCACTCATAAATAAATCTGAAAACAAGGTGTGGGGTTTAGATTAAGTGCAGCAGACTGTGAGAGGATCACAACCAGCTGAACAGAAAGCAATGCGATCGCCCCAGTAACACAGGAAAGAGAGCCGGGATCAAGGCTAAGCTGAACCCGACTTGGACCTAAAGCTATTCCTCCACCAATTCCTCTTCTTACTAATGTGTGCTCACAGGAACATAAAATGGATGAAATAAGACTCTGGCTCACTCAGCAACGGTAATTGAACACTTTTGGGCCCACATGCATGGATTGATGCACCTTGCTCAGAGCCAGCAGAACACAGAACTCTGGTGGGTAGGCTCTATGTCTACTGAAATGATGCCCGGTCCTCAAACACAGCCAAAGTGGATGGACAGTGGTCAGCAGTTGTGGAATTTTTTATGCCAAGATGGCAACAATATTAACTGCCCAGGGAATTGACCAGTGTTTATATTTGGACATTACTATGGATGCTAACTCAAAAATGCACTGCAGAAATTGTATGATGTCATCATCAGCAGCATGGGTAAACAACTGGGTGGAATTTTCAAAGTAGCTAGCAATTTTGATCAAACAAACCTCAGAACTATTTTACCTAAATTCCACCAGCATGTCCAGATCCCCACCAGAGGAAGGAATCTCCTGGACCATGTGTATACAAATATTCCTGGCAGTTACGAAGACCTCCCACGTCCTCACTTTGGCTTATTGGACCATATTTCCCCACTTCATCTGCCTACTTGCTCCCAGCTGATCAAAAAGGTCAATTATCAATGATAACTGTTAAATTATGGACAGATGAAGCTACAGCAGCCCTACAGATGTAGATGACACTATGAAAATGGAGAGGTGAGGGCTCTATCCAGAGCCAAACAATGCTGCCTTTCGGCCAGCTGACAAGGGAGTAGGCAACACCACCAGAGCAAGACTGAAAGCTGACATCAAGGAGGCAAAGAGGAGAGAGCAGCAGAGACTGGAGAGGGACCTCAAAACCAACGGTTCTAAAGATATGTGGCAAAGATCCAAATATCACAGGCTACAAAAGCAGTAGTGCCCCATCATATGTGACGCCACGTTACTGGATGAGATGAACACATTTTATGCTCGTTTTGGTCCCCTCAACAAAGACTAAGCTGTGAAGTCTACTCCTTCTCCAGAGGACCGGCCACTGTCAGTAACCACAGAGGGTGTGAGAAAAATCCTGCTGAGAGTGAATACAAATAAAGCTGCTGGTCCAGATAATATACCTGGCTGTGTACCAAAAACATGTTCCAATCAGCGAGCTGATGTTATTATTGACATTTTGAACACTGCCTCAAGACAGCCGCCATTGTTTGGTAGACCACACTTTAAGACGCTATATTTCATTGATAAATGCATCAAGCGTAACTAAACCTGAATGAGCCATCTCTACCATTTGGTGTAGTTGTGCAATGCTAAAAAAATCAACTAGATGGCACTGTGTCTGTGAGCAGTATGCCTTTTCAGCATTCCTTAAAACAGGAGGTGACACAGCGAAATTTCACTCGTCCTTTGATGACGCATATCGCGGGACTTTCAAATGTAAGACTATTTTGTTGACATAATTGCATTTCAGATGAGTTGTTAAACAGAATTATGTACCGTACTTTCCGGACTATAAGCCGCTACTTTTTCCCCATGCTTTGAACCCTGCGGCCTATACAACGGTGCGGCTAATTTATGGATTTTTACAGCTAACGGCCACTAGGGGACCTCCTCAATCTATGGATTGTACAGGTTACGTCCCTCACCTTTAACGTCTGGTTTATTATTATGCTTCTGCGTCGCGGCGACAGCGTAGCTACGTCGTCGACCCTACACCGTCATTGAGCATTCGGAGTTCTGCGTCGAGGGAACGCGTTGTTCTGTCGGTGGACGTCATCAACGTCAGTGATTCAGGTTTGTTATGCTAACAACACATAGTCAGACAGGTGGCGGTGCTAACGGAGCTAACAGCTGTCTGTCAGTCTGACCGAGAAGTTTCTCACTTTACTTCGCTGTTAGTTGAATTAAATGACATTCATGTTGTCTTTAACTGTCCGTGCGAACCAGTCCGCAGCTTTGTGCGTCTGTTTGTGCGTCTCTGACTCTTGCGTGTTGACGTTTGCGTGGTCATAGGTTATGCAAATATGCAACTTGTTTGTTGAAATGTTAATAAAATGGAAGCTTCCCCAAACAGCAGTCTCTTTCCCGACAATCTCCTCTGTGCACGAGCCTTTACATATGGTAATTAAACGCTAAAACACCTGCGGCTTATAATCGGGTGCGGCTTGTATATGTACACATTTGTGTTTTTCCCTAAAATTGGCTGGTGCGGCTTATATTCAGGTGCGCCTTATAGTCCAGAAATTACGGTAACTTAATTCAACAAAAATAAGTCCCATAAGGGTCAAATAATTTTTTCAAAACGTGCTCTACCAAACGGTTGAGTTGTCAGTTTATGGTAAAGGTAGAGAAACTCGCTAATTAGCTAGCTAGCTATAATAAATTAGCTATTTACAATGAACAAGTGTTGTTAAAAATTAAGTAAATTTAATGTTATTCAATTACATATTTGATGAAAAATATTTTATCAATATAATTTATCACCATTTCTGTACTGTTTATGGTAAATATAAAGAATATATTTGAGGTCTGGGGTATAATTGGCCGTTTTTGATTATTTTTGATTTTACCATTATATTTCACCGTAAAAACTATTTACCTTGCCTTGTTTGGTGTCATTCTTTTCAGCACAACCTCACATGTGTGACTGTACAGATATTATTTCATTTTGACATACTGTAATAACATAATGGACCTAAAATCACAAAAAAACATAAAATCCGAGTAGGAAAATGCTAGCTTTTTCACTGTGAAAACCACAAATATGCTTAACTAACCATTTTTATTACTTATAATGCATATATAAATTGTTGTTTGCTAAATTTGTGCATAAGTTTTTGAAATTTACAAAGTTATATGTAACTATTTACATTTGAATGCAGGCAATGCCTCAGGCTCAGACACTGCCTGCTCCACATTCAGCAGTCTCCTCATTGTTTTGACTCATTAAACAAAAAAACGACTCCACTACACACTAAACACACTACACCAAACACTACAGAGCACACAAACTATACACTCCAAACACGCTAAATGTCACAAATCTCTCAACTCTCAAAACTTGCAGGTCAAAACCTTCTTTTATTATGAACAGACGTCTCAACCGTTTGGTAGAGGACGTCTTATATTATGAACAGACGTCTCAACCGTTTGGTAGAGGACTATATCTGAAATACTGTCAGGTCTAATTAAAAATTTTTTTTTGATTGTTGTTATTTTTATCATAATTGAATAAAAAATGCAAAGAAAATTTTTTTCCTTTGCTTTTTTCTTGGTGCGCACCGCAAAGGTTAGATCTGCTGTGTCTAGTCTTAATGAATACCACCCTGTGGCTCTCAGCCCCCTCTCGATAGAATGTGTTGTCTTCACATCAAAGACAACATCCCTGCCAGCCTCCACCATCACCAGCATGCCTTTAGAACCAACAAATTCTGCATTCAAAAATGAAAAATAACATAAAAATAAACAACAAAAACTTTTTCAAGTGTCTCTGCGACTACAACAGTTTCTGAAACAAATTATTTGCAATAAGTTGTTCAATTGAAAACTGTTCTGACTGAGGTCTGTTTAAACCTGGAAAAATTAAGCTCTAGTCGTGTTTAGCTATACAGTCCTGGTCAACAGTCTTGGTCACCTTAATGAATGTTTTGTGTGACAAAGTAACATGTGTTCCGCTCATTCCATCACAGAAAAATGAGAGGTGTAGAAATCATTGGAACTGAAGACTCCCATGATCACAAGTTCCTTACAAGTGTACATAAACTATTGACCACAAGTATACACTCTCTACTGAGCTGGATATCCAGAGAGCAAACTGAGATCATAGGATCTATGCTCAGAAACTAAGAAAATAGCAGTGGTTTGGCTAAAGGATACATTTGAACAACATGAGCCTGCAGCTTTCATGCTGATCCAGAGAGTCAGTAGAGGATTTTGTTGTATAATCTTACATAAATATCAGTATCTCCAAATAAATATGCTGGAATTTGTTGCACCGTTGGCCCAGGCAATGATAATGCTCTGATGATGATAATGATAATTGCATGTCTTACAATATTTCTTGGGGATAACTTGCCAGTGGTGGTCTCGCTAGATGGTATACCCTTTTTCCCTTTCAATCTTTGTACGTTATTCAATATATCTTTTCAATGCAATCTTTACTTCATGCGTCACTGGATTCAGAGCTCTGACGTCTCCATGCTGAAGGGTGATTTGATGAATTTAAATTAATTTGCAATCCTGCCTCTGCTCATTCTTTTTGTCTTTGTGACATTAACTGTATTCGTGAGAGGTACTAGGCACATTTTCAATACTAGTATCTCAACTCCCTCTCATCCTCTGAGCTGTTTCTGACGCAACTTCTTGCTGATGTTTAGGAACTTTTTTCCACCTATTGATTTCTGCCTCTTATGCAAAAGTGTAGACATGATAAAATGCCCAGGTACATCTAGTTTTTCATCTATCTTCTTTCAGTCTATCTATCTGTCTTTGCAGATTTGTCAGAATATACCCATGTCTCTGCCTTTTTCTCTGACTTGTCCTTAGTTGCCTGACCCTATAGACCCTGTTTCAGTTCAAATGTCTGCTTCATTTACACGTGTACTGATAAACCATGAACTCTATGTCAGTATCACTCTCAGCTATTGAATATTTTTGCTTTCTGCCAGCCACAAGGGCAGCTCAGTTCCATTGTTTCTCAAGTTTTCAGTAATGTGCTCTCCCTGTCCCTGCTAAATCTGTTTTGCCTCTTCTGCTAAGTCACGGGATGGACTTCTTTTTCTTATAATGGCTTTGTAGCTGCTTAGACCCAGCTGCCTGTACTGACCAAAGGGAAATGTTTTAAGCATAGGCTTTCCATGTTACCAGCCACTGTGTTCACAGCAGACCAGTCTACAGCAAACAATAAGGACGGCGTATGCTTGAACCAAGTTAGCTTACAGAGTGATGCCTGACTATATGTTAGAGCTTGACAAATATGTTCAAATCTTGCCTCACCCATAGATACTTTTTACTGTATTCATTTGTTTGACACAACTTGAAACAATGCAAGAAACAGAAAGCAGACTTTGATAATGCCTGGTATGTCAGATAAGACCCTGGTCCTGTCAGACTCAAGAGGATCACACCTTAAGGTGCTGACCCTTATTGAGTGAGCCAGGAGTCACTAAGATGTGAGACTGGATCCATACATTTTCCAGAATTAAAAACATCTCATGTGAATCTTGTTCAGTTTTTTATTTGATTTTTTATAACTTTTAAATTAAAAAAAAAGGCTGATTAAATAAATTTAAATGCCATTTAGAATTGAAAATGTATGGATCCAGTCTCACTTCTTAGTGACTCCTGGCTCATTCAATAAGGGTCAGCACCTTAAGGTGTGATCTTCTTGAGTCTGACAGGACCAGGGTCTTATGTGACATACCAGGCATTATCAAAGTCTGCTTTCTGTTTTTTGCATTGTTTCGTGCATTCATTTGTGTCAAACAAATGAATGCAGTATATACAGTTTTCCTTTTCTTCACCTCATGTCAATTGGCTGCAAGACTTCCCTCATGGAAAGAACCTATATAAACATACAGGTTTTAATTAGGGCCGGGACTCGATTAAAAAAATTAATCGAATTAATCAGAGGCTTTGTAATTAATTAATCGAAATGAATCGCATTTCAATCACATATAAATATTTGACCTGAGAACAGTGAGAAGCAATTTTTTTCACATGGATTTTAGTATACCATTGAATAATGACTGAATACATAAGCTTAAGCAACAAAACATTGTTTATTTTTTTGGTGGGGGTGTGGGTCCTTGTACTCGGAGTCGGGCTAACGTCCACGCTAACGCTAGCTGCTATATGCTTAGCATTTAGGTGATATCTGAGGATTGATATGCTGTGGTGATACGCGAACTCCTTCTTGCATAATTTGCACACAACCGTGCTCTTGTCTACGCTGCCATCCGTCCGCTTTTTAAAACAAAATTTCCCATCCACGGGGCCAACCAACGCGGTCTCATCTGCTTCTTCGTTCATTGTTGTTGTCTGAAGTCATGAACGCTATGCATGAACGTTAGTTGGTGCTCCAGTATAATCGGTACCCCTGAAACTCATCCAGTGAGAAACGTTCCGCGGTGCAAAATTAGTGCGATTAAAATGCGTTAATTTTTTTAACGTGTTAATTTTTGTGTAATTGATTAATTGTAATTAACGCGTTAAAGTCCCGGCCCTAGTTTTAATATAGGTTTCGAATATATGCGACATACATAAAATTGGCCGGTTTCATATATTATACGTACATATACTTATATGTACCTATATTTACTGTATATTTGGTCGCTACTTTTAATTTGAAAGTAGCGACCGTTCGTAGCTTTTCGCTACAACAAACAAGCAGACAACAAAGACAGCTACGGAGACCGAGGAGACGCTAGCATCTCCTGGATCTCAGCGGCTTTCCAGTTGCTCATCTTGACGTCCACGGATGAAGTGATGGACTGACTGCTGTGATCAGCTGTTTCCTGGTTTTAAACTCCCTGGCTGTGGGTCGCACAACAGTGCACGTCATCAACACTTCCGCCCATCTCACGCAATTGCCAGCACATTGATGTTTCGGGTTTAGATAGCAATGGAGGCAGAAATAAGTGTACCCTCCGAGGCGGCAAATTGGCGGACCAAAACAGACCCCCAATTTACCGCCATCTGTCTAAATCCGTGGACCTAGCCACAAAAAGGCCACATTGGCGGCTTGCTGCCCAGTATTAAAACGGCTATTATGTGCCCCTCTATCCCCACAATCTGTCCATTCCAGCAGGGCATATCTGATCTCCGAGGTTGCTTCTGCTAGGGGTGGGCGGATCGATCCAAATATCGATAGTATCGATACCAAGGTGAGTATCGGTATCGAATCGATGCTAGCGCGATGAGATCGATATTTTTGTTGTAGTTTCTCTTCTATAAGTTCAGCAAATCACTTGTATTTCTTCACAGAGTTTGTGTGATCGCAGCGTCTCTCTCAGTCCTTATGCGCAGTGCTCCTCTCCACCTCTCTCGCTCCGCTCACTCAGGTTCACTCTGAAGTATGAATATGGCAGAATATAATAACCTTTTTGTATATCTGTTGAAGCAACATTAGTATTCCTATTTAGGCTACATGCAGATAGGTTATAGATTTAATTATGTTAAATATTATGTTCTTATTTGGCTAAAATCTTTGTCCTGTGTTTTATTATTATCATAATCATGATCAGCTAATTAAAGGCAAAAGTACAAAATTATTCAATGATCAGGAATTTTTAAGTAAAAAGTATCGGTAACAGTATCAGTATCAGTATCGGCAATACTGGCCCTGTAATTACTTAGTATTGGATCGATACCAAAATTTGCAGTATCGCCCACCCCTAGCTTCTGCTAGTTCTGCGCATGAGGGTGACTTCATCAATTATGTGACGCTTGGCTAGTGTGACATGATGTCAGTTGCCTCTAAAAATGTTAGGAATAAACAAAAAAGGAAGAAAGTTTCAGGGGAATAGTGGACATTCAGTGTTTATATTATTCTATGATGACAATTTTCAATAATTAATATTTAACAACAAACTGATGTAGAGGGGGCAGTAACTTAGTTAATAATATATGCAGCATATATATTATCATATATGGCATATATGCTATATATGCGCAGATAAGCTGCATATAGGTTTCATATATGCGCATATATCCTCATATAGGTTCTTTCCGTGTGGGATTGTATGTACATATAGTGCTTATATGTGGATAAAAAGAAGCGATATAGGAGACCTAGTCCCTCTACTTCGAGTGAGTAATAAGTGATTATTGGAATGGATTGCTTTGAATCTAAGCATTGTTTTTTAAGAAAATCGTGCATAATATACCTTTGACAGCAACAACCAGTGTGTATGAAAGCCTTAATGCCACCAGTTTAACAGACACATGAAATGAGTGATATTACACATCTACCATTCTTACCTTATCTTACCCCTTTTTCACTCCTCCTCTCCTTCCAGCTCCCCCATTTCTCTGATAATGATACAGGCAAAAGTGGAGAGCAGCAGGAGGAGGGACTTTACAGTCCTTCAGAGAGGAGAAATGTGTGTGTGTGTTTGTGTGTCACATTCCATTTAGTGGCAGTCAGTGGGTTTGTGTCCTTGTCCCTGTATATGTGCTGGCCTTCATATACTGCCCATGTATGGGTGTAAACACAGAGCCAGAGGAGTAATTCAGCTCAGCCCAGCTCTTCCTTGCACGCACTCTATACCTTCCCCCTCTTCCCTCTATCATACCCATTCTTTCTTTCACTGTGTCATTTCTCCTCATGTCACTTGGTCAGAGCCTGGAAGTCCTCATCAGAGAAGATCAGCGACGAGTCCGCACTATGCATGGCACAGTGAGGCAGTAAACTTAGAGCAGCAGATTGTGCTCTTATTCTCCATGATTTAAATCATGTTTCAGAGGCCGAAGTTAAACATCTTTATTTGTCATGACCACAACAATAATATTGAGCCAGTTGTTGGCAATGAAGTTCTTGTTCTCCCTTTAATAATGCTCCATTTTTAAAGAAAACCTTGCATGCAACTAAAAAAAGAGAATTTGAGACATAAGCCATAAAATAGTTCAGAAATTAAATGTCATATAGAATATAATACTGTGATAGCCTGTATATATAGTATATACTGTATACAGTCTAGTATATAGTATATATACAGTATACATACAGTCTACTGTATGTTGATTTTTCTTACATGATTGATGAAGGAAGCTGAAGACGACATCACTCATACACACACACACACACACACACACAAGCACTCACACACACACACACACAAGCACTCACACACACACACACACACACACACAAAGACAAACAATGTTTTAATGTATACATACATACTGATCAGCACAACAGCATCATGTTTCATCCACTGATGGAGCTGCTGGTCACAGTGTATATATACCTCGTTGGAAAGATCGCCGGTTGGTATGAGATGCTGATCTGCTTCGGTCGGCTCTGTTTTTAGATAATGTCATTCGCTGGCTGTAATTACTCCTCTCTGCCCAGCTAATCCCAGTGAATGTGATTGTGAACACACACACACTTTCAGACCGACAGAGAGGTCAAGCTGAGCGTAGATGAAATCCGCTCCACATAGATAACCCAACCAGTGTAGTCACTAGGTCAAAAACTCAAACCTGCCTAAACAAAACAGATCTTACTCTTTAACAAAAAGGTCTATCACTGTAGGTTTCCTTTCCAAAACATTGTCAGTCAGGCTGTATGATAAATTGTAAAAAAAAAAAAAAATCATGATCTCGATTCATACATCTGTGCAATCTCTTTTCCAAGTCATTAGGATTCACTCGCTCCTCTTTACCTAAGCATTCAGATCACGGTGCATTCAAATGTTGACTTATATGCTTCACAAAACACACATAAAAAAGTTACACAACGTTGCTTGAAGGTAAAATTTCTTTTTCAAGCTTTACTAACAATTAAATATTAATATTTGTATTAAAAAAAGGGCTCAAACTTCATTGTGAGTTCCCGATCTCTTGTGTCTCTAGCCGTTTTTATACTGGACAATAAGCCGCCAATTGGCTGTCCTTTTTGTGGCTCGGTCCGCGGATTTAGACAGAAGGCGGTAAATTGGTGGTCTGTTCTGGTCCGCCAATTTGCTGCCTAGGAGGGTACACTTATTTCCGCCTCCATTGCTATATAAATCCGAGCCGTCAATGTGCCGGCAATTGCGTGAGATGGGCGGAGGTGTCGATGACCTGCACTGTTGTGCGACCCACAGCCGGGGAGTTTTAAAACCAGGAAACAGCTGATCACAGCAGTCAGTCCATCACTTCATCCGTGGACGTCAAGATGAGCAACTGGACAGCTGCTGAGATCCGGGAGACGCAGCGTCTCCTCGGTCTCTGTAGCTGTCTTCGTTGTCTGCGTGTTGTTGCAGCAAGCTACTAACAGTGGCTACTTTTAAATTAAAAGCCCCCCGCTAAGAACCCAGTTCTAAACTCCAATGGGGTGCAATGTAAAGCTCTTATTTTCAATACAAATTCAACCTGCTTCACTGTTCACGCCGAACTTCGTGCTTCACGTCATGTCACATGTTTACGCCTACCCCAGTGGTGGCCAAGTGGCGGCTTTTGGAAAAAAAGGAATATTACACCTCCCTTTTAGAAAGACAAGGTGGCACATTGCAGCCTTTACCTTGTTGCAAATGTGCCGGCTTTTCTATCTAAAATGGGCTACTGTCTGACTTCTCTCAGTCTCAGACCCTCCCCCAAACTGAACTGAAATAAGAAGAATGAATTCATCAATAAAATTTTACCCCATATCCCACACAGGTCCAGCTGGAAAACAAGCTGCTCACATAGTCAACAAAATGACCAAAGCAGCAGCTACTACTGCACCAAAAGTCCAACTGACTTTTCTTCACAAAACAGAGAAAAATAAATGTTGGAACGGTGGTTGGTTAGATGCCACACAATATACAGATGTATTCTGGGTTGGGCATGCTTCAAAGTCTAACTTTTAAAAAAAATCATCTTTTTGCTCTTGCTAACGGGTTTCCTTATCTCCTATAGTTAAAGTTTTAACTTGAAACACAGTCACTCTTAAATAATTCTTGTCAAGCTGGAGATCAGGTCAAAGCAGACTAAACACACACACTTCTTTGCAGCCTCTTTTCTTCCCTCTCCTCCCTGCCTTTGCACACACACACACACACACACACACACACACCAGGGATGCTCCGATCGGCATTTTTGGGGAGCGATCCGATCACCGATCCCAGGAATCATAAATCTGCCGATACTGACGCCGATCACCGATCACAGAATGGATGGGAGAATAATAATAATAATAATAATGATAATAATCCTCAATATCCTGTATTTACAATCTAGCCTTGTGCACCACTTAAAGTGGTAAAACCATTTGTACTAAAATAAATAATAAATACAATCAAGATCTTTATGTACCACAATCAACTTTTTATTTGTGTAAACATTACATACCCTGTCAAGAGCAATAGATGAAATAAAATTAAATTGAGCTTTTTTCCATAAGCTTTGTTGGTATATCCCTCCACAGGGTTCTCCCCAGAAATTTGTAGTGTAGTGGCCCTTGCTCAGCGGGGTGGAGATCGCTCCTCATGGGCTCCTGTAGTTCATAAAACGGTACTGTCTCGTTAGTAGCTTGGTTTTGTGGCGTCGGACCTCGTCGGACACTTGTTGTTCACTACGAGAAGACCGCGGCAGCCCACAAACACCCGCTATAATGCAGCTAACATTAAAAATGAGTATAGCAGCGCAGCGCCGCTATTCCACCATCTGGGGAGAACCCTGCTCCACCTTTTACTGTCCCTGCTGTAAGGCTCCGAAATTCGAAGCGTTTCACTTACAGTGAGCTGAGTGACGGTGTCTTTGGGATTTGTTTTGCCCAGGCTTGTTTATCATACTCGCCATATTCTGTTGTGTTGCGCGTTCTCAAATGCCGTCTCGGGTAAAAAAAAAAAGCATATTTATACTCGATCGGCTTTTCTGATCTGCACTTTGAGAGCCCACCGATCAACCTGTTTAGGGTCCATATCGGTTTTCAGACCCAAACATATTGTGAGGGTCTGCTGGGAAAGTCTGGCGGAACCCTCTGTCAGGGAGGTCTTCAACTCCCACCTCCGGGAGAGCTTTAACCAGATCCCGAGGGAGGCTGGGGACATTGAGTCCGAATGGACCATGTTCTCCACTTCCATTGTTGACGCGGCTGTCCGGAGCTGTGGCCGTAAGGTCTCCGGTGCCTGTCGTGGCGGCAATCCCCGAACCCGGTGGTGGACTCCGGAAGTAAGGGATGCTGTCAAGCTGAAGAAGGAGTCCTACCGGGCCTGGTTGGCCCGGGGGTCTCCTGAGGCAGCTGACGGGTACCGGCAGGCCAAGCGAGCTGCAGCACGGGCAGTCGCAGAAGCAAAAACTCGGGTCTGGGAAAAGTTCGGGGAGGCCATGGAGGAGGACTATCGGTCGGCCTCGAAGAAATTCTGGCAAACCATCCGGCGCCTCAGGAGGGGGAAGCAGTCCTCCACCAACACTGTTTACAGTGGAGGTGGGGAGCTGTTGACCTTGACTGGGGACATTGTCGGACGGTGGAAGGAATACTTCGAGGATCTCCTCAATCCCGCTGACACGCCTTCCATAGAGGAAGCAGAGACTGGGGTCTCAGAGGTGGATTCATTCATCACCCAAGCCGAAGTCACTGAGGTAGTTGGGAAGCTCCTCAGTGGCAAAGCACCGGGGGTGGATGAGATTCGCCCTGAGTATCTCAAGTCTCTGGATGTTGTGGGGCTGTCTTGGTTGACACGTCTCTGCAGCATCGCGTGGCAGTCGGGGACAGTGCCTCTGGACTGGCAGACCGGGGTGGTGGTCCCCCTATTCAAAAAGGGGGACCGGAGGGTGTGCTCCAACTATCGGGGGATCACACTCCTCAGCCTCCCTGGGAAAGTCTATTCCAGGGTACTGGAGAGGAGAATTCGGCCGATAGTCGAACCTCGGATTCAGGAGGAACAATGCGGTTTTCGTCCTGGCCGTGGAACACTGGACCAGCTTTTCACCCTCCGCAGGGTGCTCGAGGGTTCATGGGAGTTTGCCCAACCAGTCCACATGTGTTTTGTGGACTTGGAGAAGGCATTCGACCGTGTCCCTCGTGGCATTCTGTGGGGGGTGCTCCGGGAGTACGGGGTCGGAGGCCCTCTGTTAAGGGCTGTACGGTCCCTGTACGACCGGAGCAGGAGCTTGGTTCGCATCGCCGGCAGTAAGTCAGACCTGTTCCCAGTGCATGTTGGACTCCGGCAGGGCTGCCCTTTGTCACCGGTTCTGTTCATTATTTTTATGGACAGAATTTCTAGGCGCAGCCTCGGGCCGGAGGGGATCTGGCTCGGGAGCCATTGGATCTCATCTCTGCTTTTTGCGGATGATGTGGTCTTGTTGGCTCCTTCGAGCCAGGACCTCCAGCATGTCCTGGGGCGGTTTGCAGCCGAGTGTGAAGCGGCTGGGATGAGAATCAGCACCTCCAAATCCGAGGCCATGGTTCTCGACCGGAAAAAGGTGGCTTGCTCCCTCCAGGTGGGAGGAGAGTTCCTGCCTCAAGTGGAGGAGTTTAAGTATCTTGGGGTCTTATTCACGAGTGAGGGAAGGATGGAGCGTGAGATTGACAGGCGGATCGGTGCAGCGGCCGCAGTAATGCGGTCGTTGTATCGGTCTGTCGTGGTGAAGAGAGAGCTGAGCCAAAAGGCAAAGCTCTCGATTTACCAGTCAATCTACGTTCCGACCCTCACCTATGGCCATGAACTTTGGGTCATGACCAAAAGAATAAGATCCCGGATACAGGCGGCCGAAATGAGTTTCCTCCGCAGGGTGGCAGGGCGCTCCCTTAGAGATAGGGTGAAGAGCTCTGGCACCCGGGAGGAGCTCAGAGTAGAGCCGCTGCTCCTCCACATCGAGAGGAGCCAACTGAGGTGGCTCGGGCATCTGTTTCGGATGCCCCCGGGACGCCTCCCTTGGGAGGTGTTCCTGGCATGTCCCGCCGGGAGGAGACCCCGAGGAAGACCCAGGACACGCTGGCGTGACTATGTCGCCCAGCTGGCCTGGGAACGCCTTGGGATCCTCCCGGAAGAGCTGGAGGCAGTGTCCGGGGAGAGGGAACTCTGGGTGTCCCTGCTCAGGCAGCTACCCCCGCGACCCGGCCCCGGATAAGCGGACGAAAATGGATGGATGGATGGACATGGCAAAACTGGCAGCTTCCAGGTTTGAAGTCAGCTCACGGACAGCTGCTATTGATTCATCCTTCAGCTTATACCTTCACAGCCCCTCACTGAGAAAGCACAGTCAATGTAAAGATGCGCGAACACACCAGTTCCAAATACTAAGTTAATCCACTCAGTGTCGACATCCTCAGATGGTAGAATTAGATGAAGACTTTTGTGTTGGTTCTTGCAGCCAAAAAGAGAGCACAGCTCCAGGTTGACACAGCAGCCTCACCGCTCTCAACTGGATGTCTTTGGCTACATATAAATATCCAATAAATACAGATGAATATCTGTATTGCAATAAAAAGTCAGCCAAAAAACTGTAAAATGTATCCCATCCATAATGTTCTCTGTATTCATTACATTCCCACTGTTGGATATGTAGCCAGTCTACAATACAAGCAAAGAGAACAAGTTATGTTGTTGGGCTGCAGCTCGACCCCTGGCTACCCAGAGATGGAGACTAGAGTCCCAGGTGGTATAGCCTGTAGTTGAGGAAGAACCCAACCAAACAACAGCTTTTAATCAGTCTGGTCCTCACTTAAGCTCAGAAAACTTTGATTTTGTCTCTGATTTTCTCTGACATTTTCAAGTGTCTTCATCACTTGCCTAATTTATCCTTTTTCAAAACAAGCATCCGAATGCCTCAGTAATAAACTGAAAAGTTGCACCTTTTTAACTTTTAGAATTTTGAACCATGAAAACTCAAGGTCTCTGTAGCTTGTTGTTTCCTTTTTGAAATTGTCATCGGGTCAACGGAACAATTCAAGCTTAGCAAGATGATAGTGTAGCCAAAACATCACAAGGAATTTTCTGAATTTTCCTAAAAGCTGTGTCAGCATCAACACCTCAAACAGTATGCTGGTCGTTTGCCCTTAGCTACCCACACCAGGGAAGGACCCACTGCTCGGTAACCAACCTATTTCCAGTGTGGTGACCCAGAGGTTCTTTCATGTTTATGGCCACAGGCAGACAGGTTAGCATTCTTGCAGACTTAACAAAAGACAAAAGAAAAGTTGCTGAAACATTCATTGTTCATAAACTGCTTCAAGTTGTCAGCCAAAAGATGCCTGGAGTTGGTGCTGAATAAAATATCCTTCCTTTCACCTCAGTATTGTAAGTTTATCTCACATTTATTATTTATCTATGTGTTACTTAATCATACAGACTATACTTTATTAATCCTTTGTGTATTACGTTATTAGTCGGTATTTAGATATAAAAACTGTCCTTATTTATCAGCAAGAAGTTCTGTCCTTTTTATCCGTCACCTCGGGCAAATCATTGTGAGCTGAGCACAGTTCACTACAACTATAAATCATGTCTAATGCTGATAAGGTCCCTGACATCCACAATTATTGCTTTCAAATTATTTTCTAATGTTTCATACATAAAACATTTGTTCTGCAGGTTGACAAATTGTATCCATTTTATAATTTGCTAGACCACACTGCACTAATCTAAAACTAGGCTGGATGATTCAGGGCCCTGGGGGTAGGGGACAGTGAAAGGGTCATCCCAGGCTCTTCTTTCCCACCAGTCTTCTGCCCCTGGCTGTCCCAGGAGCCCGCTGTTACTATTAATATACAAGTAATAACACAGAACAACAAGAAGTGCTACCTCCCCACCAGCACACAACTGTGTCCTCTGTGCTGCACTCACTGCTACACTGGGTTTGTCTGTTCTGTATGCATGTGTAGATTGTGAGGACCAGATATGTGGAAGTTTTCTAAAATATTGACTCTTCAGACATTGGTTTGTGAAACAGTTCAACTGACCATGCAGAATTTCAGGTTATGATGTAATATAATGTGTGGCTTTCTCAATTTGTTTGATTTGCACCAGGATGTATGTTGTTTTCTTCTATTCTGCGTATTGTAGTGAGAAGTAACCCCTACTCCTTGTTTTGACTTTAGTTTAGAGTTAGGATTTGGTTTATGTTAAGAGTGAAAGAGAATTCAGTTTACAATAGAGAAAAGATGTACACAATGCAATAATTTAAGGGAAGGTTCTCTGAAGTAGAGAAATATACATTTGAGGGGTTGGCAAATCAGTGGACGAGAGTTATTAAACGGTTCCGTCCAGTTGAGGACTCCGCCTGTGCAGGGCTTACCATATCATCCACTTCATACTGACTCACTCTATATTCATCTCTTTATTCATTTGCAGGATTTAGTTTGGTGGGATAGGGTAAGCATTAGGACATAGCAACCAAACAAAAATAAAATTGTCATTAGTTTTGTCTGTTCAGAACAGTATGTGGAAATGAACTGAGAGCTCACATCACAGCGTACACATCTTGGAGTAACTTAAAGTATCAAAGCTAGCTAAAGGAAGTGCTGTGAAGAGTGAACAAATGGCAATGAGTCAGACAGGAGTGATGTCTGCCTTCACAGTGAAAGACACAGAGGCAGAGGATTTAGTGCTAAGGGAGGGTGGAGGAAACATTTTAGGGGAGAAGAAGCGGTCGGTTCTGAATCTGGAGTGAGCAATTCCATCAATATAGTGTCAGTTCAGAGCAGCCAGGCGAGGAGGATCAAGAGCTGTCCCTTTCACTTCAGCTATGTATGGTCAGCAGTTGTTAGCTGTCCAGCAAAAAAAAGGAAGTAACCAAAAAAACAAGTGAGGATAATAATAGAGAATATTAGAATTCAGTCAACCTGGCATCTATTATTTCTGTTGATGTTTCCACAATTGTTGGCTACAAGTCCATCAGAAGTCAGATGGAAACTCTAACAAGGCATAGAAAACACTGATGCAAACGCTTTCTGCTGCTTGCATTTATCATTCTGTTTGTTATTGGCAGAAAAGAGGCCATACTCTGTCTTCAGACAACAAGCCAGATTTTCTTAATCATGCTGTATTTTACTGTCAGCATTTTCATGGCATGCTTACTGCATCTCTGCCCTCTGCAACAGTCCCGGTCCATCGCTGTGGGACATGCTTATGGTTATTTAACGTTTTCAGTCATCTGGATCTGACCTTTGCAGCTGTGTTTTGTCTAACTTTGGCTCAGTGAAGACACCATGGGGAATCAGGAGTTTGTTTTGACCTCAGTCTCAGATGCCAAATGCCAAAAACACAAATGAAAAGTCATAAATACAACTTAATTTCCAACAGAAAAAAAATTTAAAGGCTGCTAAAATTTTGAAGTTTCAGGTTAACTGTTGCGTGAATATTAAATACATCTTCAGTGTCTCCATGTGTTAATACTGCCAAAGGTACCCTTACCAATAATGAGGTATCTATTAAGTGTAATAGCCGAACTTACTTAATTAGAGGCCATGGTTCTCGACTGGAAAAAGGTGGCTTGCTCCCTCCAGGTTGGAGGAGAGCTCCTGCCTCAAGTGGAGGAGTGTAAGTATCTTGGGGTCTTGTTCACGAGTGAGGGAAGGATGGAACGTGAGATTGACAGGCGGATCGGTGCAGCGGCCGCAGTAATGCGGTCGTTGTATCGGTCTGTCGTGGTGAAGAGAGAGCTGAGCCGAAAGGCGAAGCTCTCGATTTACCGGTCAATCTACGTTCCTACCCTCACCTATGGTCATGAATTTTGGGTCATGACCGAAAGAATAAGATCCCGGATACAAGCGGCCGAAATGAGTTTCCTCCGCAGGGTGGTGGGGCGCTCCTTTAGAGATAGGGTGAGGAGGAGTCAACCCCGCTAATAGAGTGCAGGTCTGAGTAGAGGACGGGTTCAATGATGAGGTGTCATTTAGAAGTAGTATTTTAGGAGAACACAGCATGTCTGCCTCCAATAGATCTGATAAAGTGGAAGACACTAATTTCCAAAAGGACGCCACATTAGGACACTCCCAGTACATATGTAAGAATGATCCCACACGACCCAGAGAGCATAGATCACAAACAGGCGAATCTATGAGCTTCATGAAGTATCTCTTTCTTGGCATTAGGTACATTCTATGTATGAGTTGGAAGTGTATGAGTTTATGATCAAGGTTCTTTGATGTTTTGTCTAAATTGTTCCAACAACCAACATATTTCACCACTGGGTAGGTCAAGGTCACCAGTCCACACTTGATGAACAGCCAGAGGTCCACAAGAGGATGCTAGTAAAAAGAATAAAAGAGCAGAAACCAGGCCTCCCGACCTTACTCCTACATCTAACAATGTGTGTAACTTGTGAGTGGGGAGGGGAGTACCCCAGGGCACACCATACACTCGCATCGCAGATCTTAGGCGCAAATAGAGGAAAAAAGATGTACCTGGTATATCAGAGATGTCGAGAGATGAGTTAATGGGCATCAGCGAAGACTTAGTCCAGTTAATTTTATAGCCTGAGAGAGTGCTGAACTCCTCAAATACCTCAAATACTATCAGAATACACACTGGCGCATTATTTATGTATAACAGAATGTCATCCGCAAATAATGATATATGATGTGAAGCGTGACAAAAGGATATGGGCGAGAGAGAGGGGTGCCGCCTAATTGTCTGCTCAAGAGGCTCAAGGGAAAGAGTGAACAAAAGAGGAGACAGAGGGCAGCCTTGATAATGGTTATTTCCTATGTGCAAATGAGGCCTTAGGAGACTATCCTCACCAGGAAACTGACCACTCTGGTTGTTCGTTTTAAATTACTTATCTTTTAATTTTCCTGTCAAACCTCTGGAAGATGCACCGAAATTGCTGTCCTCTTTTATTAGCAAAGGTAAAAGAAGCAAGATGTTGTTATAATGCTCTTCGGTAAGTGGTCAGGGTTTCCATGCCAGAGACCACTGTTAGCAGTGTGCTCATGACTGCATAACAATCAAAGAAGATTTCTTTATGGCAAATGCAACCTTTCCCTGACTTTACCTTTTGTCTCTGTTTTAGCTACAGTGTAAAGGTTCCCCCAAATGATGAGCACTGACTATGCTACTGTTTTTAAAGGGGAGCGCAGATGGGCCCCAGATTGGCATTACAGACCACTTGAAATTGTCAGAGCACTGCAGTCAAAGTTCATATTACTTCAACTTTGAGCTTGGTTGCCACTGAACTTTCAAAGCACCATTGCTGAGGTAACAGCTGCGTCTGGTGTCAGACTAGCCAGAATGCAATTGCAAAATGTCAGTCAGATTGGGCTACCAACTTTATTAATCACTGTATACACACAAACTGTTCACAAACTTTTAAATCCAATGCTTAGGTAAGCTTTGATGTTAATGTACATTAACTATGCCAGGCAGACACTGCAGGGGCTTTGATCGTATGGTTTCACAAGTAAAGCTGCATCACCAGTCAGTGACCAGAAAAGGTTAGCTTAGCAACAGTAAATCCCATCATGTGGTAACATAGACATTTTGATTTGCTTTTGCAGCAGAAGAATGTAAGAATCCATGAAATAGGGGTGAGCCATGTCCACCAAACTGGTAAACAATTCACCTGGCTAGCTACACTGAGGAAGCAAAGTTAAGACAATGGAAATAACAACGATGGCTGACAGAAATCAAACACTGCTGCCACCAGCATCACCATGGAGAGGTAGTGTTAGTGTATTGAACAGGATCAAACTTCTTTTCATTTTCTCTCCTACATGTCACAAAAAACAACAACTCTTTGTTGGTCTCAAACTGTCTGAAAATATATCTATGAAGATTTTCAGACATCCAAGTCATACATGCTCCAGTCTAGGTTTCTGTTTATTGATTGAAATTGATGGCTTATTACTTTGTGTGCTAAAGCCATTTTATTTTTTTTATGTCTGTTGTCTGAAAAGACTGAAACAAGGAAGTTATATAAAGTTATTTATGTTGTTTCATAGAGTGCAGATTCATCGGTCTGAGTGCCTCCCTCTGTTCTTAAAAAAAAACACCTCAGGCTATGCTGTGTATAAGACTGATGATGTCTGCTGTAATTTAAAAGCTTAGAAGACACAGAACCCACCCTCCATTATATGGCTTTCTTTCATCTGTGTTCATGTTGACAAAAGAACAAAATAATGGCACTTTCCTACAGTATAGTATTCGCAAAGGGTCATTCTGTTTCAAAATTACTTCCTCCTTTTTTAAACATTTAGGGTATTGTGAAGAACGTTGTTTCTTTTTTGCTTTTTGCTTTTTTTTTTTACTTATCAGTGTTTAGCATTGAGACCACATAAAGTGTCCTTTCCTAAAGCAGCACCTTTTATACGTGTCAGCACTGCACAATATGAGTTGTCTCTCCTCACACCTCCATCTGTCATCCTCCCCCAGGCCTGGCTAGCTGAATTCTTACAAATAAAAAAGTGCACCTTGAATTTCAATAGCTGTCACTGGGCTACATTCAGTCATGCTTCTGAACTGCACCATATGGTTACATAGCTGCAGCTATAAAAAATGTAACCTCTTGTTTACAAAGGGACCAAACCCAAATATGAAAGTGTATGTATCTCAGTTTATGTTGTACACAGTGACAGATAACCTTGTCAGCACTGTGTGTATGTGGCTCCATGACCAAAAGTCATTTTGGTGAGAATTAATACGCAGAGACAAACTGGTTCCTGTACTGGTGAACCACATTGACCCGCCTCTCTCTGATTCAGGACCCGATGTGGCCAGCCTCTATAGACAAACTACTCATTTTCCTCCAGCCAGCCATTTCTCAAAATACGTAATGAACAAAGAAGCACGTCTCCAGACACAATGGCTGAGTCCTTCTCTTTCTGTAGTCCTACCATCCAGATAACAGAATTCCTAGAGCAACTAGTTCTAAAAATAGTGCAGTCTGTTGAGTGACATGTGACTGTGCTGTGTAACGTATGTATGATTTCAACCAGGCCACAACGAGGAGACAGTGATCTCACTGCCTCTAAGTCTTTAAATCTAACTAATAAAACTTTTCTATCAACAATTTCTGAACCGTTCTTGCTGTCCATTTCAAGCAACAGACATGTTTCTCATAGACCCTTTTTACAGAAGAAACTTTGAATCTAGGTGAGCTGGTTCCAGGGCTCAGTTAGAATAGTATTGGAATTGTTTTCATGATGGTTGTTCTTTTGCCAAAGATAATGTTTGGGTTTTTTGGGTTTCATCAGAACTCTACACTTACTGCCAGACATTGCCTATTGAGACACTGAATAGAATGAAGCCATTACCATGTCATTGGTCACCTGTGCCTTTTAAAGCAGTAAAGCAGCCAAGCTTTACTTTTTATTATGGCCAGAAACATGTCCTTATTTGAACCAATTCCTTTTTGTGCATTAACCTAACCAAGAAGAGACCGGTGCGCAAACAGTGAAAAATGACATCTTTCGAGGGACAAAAGTCAAAGCAAATGTATTCCTCCCACATGTAGATCTTGTAAAAAAGGTAATTGGTGTGAGAATATCCATTAAAATGTTCTTTTTACAGATATTGTTTTGATAGGACGCAGGCTACACTTAAGAATGTCTCCTTGATATTGTCCTTATATTCCCTGTCTAGATGTAAAATTCAAATAATTTCAAACTGGTACTCACATGACATTTGCTGGCGTCTCTAAGTAACCCAATCAAACCTGATCGTATCAATATATGACTTGTCAAGCTTACCTGTCAAAAGCCTGTAAGTCAAGTGTAAAAGCTGAAAAGAAAACGACTAAGAGTTCACAGGGTGAAGCCTCGTTGCTTTTGTCTGTGGCAGTAGGTTCCTCAAGGGCCTCAATGTCCTGTATTCTGTTCAACGGGGTAGCAAGGTTTAATTGACCCCTAATCACACCCCAGTCACAGATCAATAGAAGGTTGTTCATCATTCACAAGAACAGAATGCTGTGGTTGTCACCTGGGGCTGCTCTGTGTCACCTGTAGTCCAGGGGCTATTTGTGTCTGTGGCCATTGTGAGCTCCTAGCCTCATCATTTATTTAGCATTCCATACACCTGTGTCAGGATTCTAAAACTGTGCATGGAAGGGGCTTACTATTTTTGATGGCAGGAATGCAGGATGCTAGTTCAGCAATGATATTTGAGCAAATGATGGCACAACATCTGACTTTGTATAATACGACTAGAGGATCCAGCTGTAATAGAATAAGCCAGATTTTTACAAATTGTCTGTGCCTTACTATCACTTTCTTGGGGATCTTGTGGGATATAGGAATTTATTCTCCACATTCATGTTGTGCATCAGCACAAGATAAATTAATTCTGAGTCACATCTTCTTCTGTAAATTCTCATATATTAAAGTGGGACTTGTTTCGACCTGACCAAATATGTACAGCATACCACAATGCAGTGACATCATTTTAATTTGGAAAAAGTATGCATTTAATAAACAAAACTTAAATCAGTATTAACACATGTGTCAGCGATAACAGCTGCCTTTTAGACTTTTTGGGTAGCTGTGCACAAGGTTGATACAATTGCTCAGTTGGAGGTGGCTCAGGTGTCATGTGTGGATCTGATCGGCTCCTTGGTCTGTCTGACTCTTTGGTGACGACCTTTGACTTCTTCCCAGTGGATGCTACATCTTATGGTTTGGTGTTCACAGATAGATGATGTTGTCTGTTTCTGGTGTTTACTCACTCTCTTGTCTCGAATCCTAACTGTTTCACTGCAGTCAGCCCAACAGCTATCACAGTTGATGTCATGATGATGTCATACACCAGTCTGCCTTCAGGTGTACCAGCAGAGATTCAAAGGTGTTGGGTTGTTTGTGGTAAGTGCTGACTCATTGTCAGTTGTGACTTGAAGACTCTGTTAGATGGTCTGACAGACATATTAGGGGAATCTTTACTGGTGTTCTTCTCTCTAATCTTAAACCTGCACACACTACAATAATTGAAGATAGGGATGCACCGATACCGATACTGGCATTGAGTATCGGGCCGATACTGCGCTCATATACTCTTACTCATAGACACAAAAATTCACCAATTCCACTCACTGAAACCAGTTTATGGCATTAGGCCATATGTTGCATGAAACTAAAGACCGCGATCAGAGGGCGGCTTGTCATGTCTTGTAACAGGCGGGCCGCGGTCCGAGTCCGGATCCAGAGGGCGTTCTTAAAGCCGTCTTGATTACATGCAGATGTTGATACAACTACTAGGCTACTTCGATATATATATCACACTGATTCAAATGTGGAGACTGTGCAATAGTTATTGAGAGTAATTGAGTAATTGAGATATTAAGCTGACCGTGTTAACTGTGTAATAAGTTTCATTATTTAATTTGTTAGATTTCATTGAAATTTTGTGAAGTTTCATTTTGTCAAATATGAAGACAGTGCCAATGTGGAGGTTTTTTGTTAACACAGGAAATGATGACTATTTATACCTATTTTAATTAAATTTATTATCATTTGTTGTAACAAGCAGAGAAGAAAATAAATGTCTTCCAATTCAATGCATCTGTAATATCGGTATTCTGTATTGGCAAGTACACACTTGAAAATACTCATACTCCTACACGGTTGGAAAAAAAATGGTATCGGTGCAACTGTGATTGAAGATAATGGTGCAAGATATTATTACAATTGCTATGCCAGGGAAAACAATGCAGCACTTCATGTGATCTCATGGGGAAGCAGATGTAAACAAATGGAGACTGTGGTGCAACAAACTGCTGGAGTAACATTTATACTTTGCAGTGAGATAAAATGAAAGCAGAAGAAACAAGTCTGAATGAGAAAAGTTTTGGGAGATGTACAACATGTACAACAATGTTGGGCAAGTTACTTAACATAGTAATATGTGATAGTTACACGTTTATTATTATCATTTGAAAGTAATATGTTTCTATATTACTGTCTGTGCAGAGTAATGCATTACACTACTTGTGCACTACTTTCACTAAAATAACTGCGGAAGGATGACTGACATCGCTTGCTGTATTGCAGGGGCTGTCCTGGAGGTCGGGACACATTCATGTTGTAGACAGCAATATAACAAAACCAAAAATACCCAGCAACATTGGGCAGGAAGCAGGAAAATTATACTTTGTTTGTATTTCACTAGTTGAACAAGAGTGAACAGTTGACTTCACTGGACAATATTCACAGCTTGGATTAATTTGATGAAAAACACTTTTTGATTCTTTTGATCAGTGGACCCTTACAGAGTAAAGGAATCCAAATTATCGAAGAATGGACATAAATTATGAGTTTATGCTTCAAAGGCAGGGAGTCACCACTGTTCTGTCTCCTTGCTTACCATGCTGGCAAATTTAAATTAATTGTTTGTCAGTTCTTCTGGTTTTCATTTAAAAAAGACTAAATTGTGGAGAATCTAACTGAATCTGTCCATATTGACAAAACATTTGAACATTTATACAGTCTTGTGCCTCTTAACAACCATAGATCACCCCTAAACTTCCGTGGTGTGATCCCAGTCTTAGCAGTATCTGTCCTGGTCTTAATTCATGGTATAATTCTCATCATGCTATCCTTGCAATCACTGCAACTCCCTCTGTCTGTTTTCATTGTCACTGATAAGATGTGCTTTGTGCAGAAAGCTCCTCACCACTGATCTATTATAGTGTAAGTGCTGGTTCAGATACTGGTCAGTGCGATGGGGTTTTCTGTGCACTATAGTCTTTATCTCTTCATTGTGTTGTTTTATGCTTATGTCATTGAATTCCTGGCTTCCACTGACAAGATGCAGAACAAGCTATATGTGTTTGTGTGTTGGCAAAGTATGTTTTATTAAGGAAGCTCTGTGTGCCTGATGATTTACAACAACCCTAACCCACACTGATTAAGATTTGCCATACCTATATTAGCAAAAATTGCATGAAAAAATAAATGTGGAAAAAATGTCCTATAAGATATAATGGGAAATCATCGTGAGATGAGCTCTAAACTTTCTCTTAATCATGATAAGATCACATATGGAAGTGTTATGCTTGTTGCAGGAATGTATACAGTATGAAGAAAGCAGTATGAGCTTCCGAGCTACAAGAGCACAAACCATCTCCTTCATAAGCTCCAACGAGCCTAAATTTGAGAATTTCTTTTCTTTAAATTTACCAAGCTGAACGACACAGCTAGTGCTAATGCAAAGCTAATGCTAACTTTGTAGTCCTACTAGGAGTATTAATACGACCACTACAACTACTACTACTACTACTACAGCTTTTACTAAGAATACTACAGAGTTTACTACTGCCACCAATACTACAAGAAGGCCAGTTATTACTCCTACTAATACTACAACTACTGTTACAGCTACTACTGCTTGTGTTACTGCTACTTTTACTACTGCTATTATTACCAATAATGTTATAGGTTACTACTTACTACTACTTACTTACTATTTTTACTATGAATGGCAGTATATCTGCTACAGCATTTACTAATAATACCCCTGCTACTACCACAACCATTACTTTTAGTATGGTATCGTTACTACTACCACAGCTTACACTAGTACTGCGCTGTTACTGTTTCTACTAATACTGCCATTACTAGTGCTAAGTAGTCGTAAGTACGTATTTTTATACTTAATGTACTGTACTATTGAAAAGCACATTTCAAGTGACATAAATTATGTTATAACTGGATTCTGTCCACATTGGCACAGGTGGGATTGAGGGTGCCACTGGGTCCCAGTGGAGAGCTCAACTCGTAACCGATGGCGCAATCTCATCCCCCTTCATTAGCTGAGGAATTAAAACCATAAGGGATCCAAGAAGCTTCCCCCTCTTTTCCTTGAAGGGTCAATCCATCTATAGAGAGGGGAAAAGTTCATCTATGAATGTGTGTGCGTGAGGGTATGTGTAGCCGGCCCTCTGAGCTGTAGGGAAGTGGCAGCTAAGGCGCTGGCCGGCGGGCGCCTCTGTCACCTTGGAGGAACATTTGGCAAGGTGCCCGACTCTAATCCGTCACTTCCTATAACAGAGGAGAGGGGCAGTAGTAGTGTCACATTGCGCGAAGGGAGAACACATGTAACACTTTTCCCATTTCCTACTGAACTGTTTCCTAAACATTTTTTCACGCCCAGCTTAGAGTGATGAATTTCTGGCACAAACATCTACTTGACTCAAGGCTGGACTGCAATTTGGCTGTCAAAGGTCAGAGGTCACTGTGACCTCACAAAAGAAGAACTTATTGTGAGAAAATTTCACACAAGTTTGTAATAGGATAAAATGAAGGGATGGCATTTTACGTCCATCAAAGGTCGCCTTGTGACATTAAAATGGTATCCATAAACACTTTTCTGGCCATTATTCAACACCATTCACAAACATATTTTTAACAGACTGTAGAGATCTTCTGTGCTGCTGGGTTGAAGATGTGTTTGAAGCATCTATGCACTACTTTTTGTAGCTTCTTTGTTAAGCTACGTTTACTCCCTCAGATCCTGTGAAGGATTATTCTGGTGATGTTATACCCAAGCCAACAATGTGTTGGTCTGGTCTGTTTCTATATACTTTCTGACTTCCCTAATCTCCAGCGGCTGTCAGACCCAAACACATTTGTTAAATCTTTCATTTTTAAAAGGCTCAATGATTTCCTCAGCTGGCTTCTGTGATTTTTATCAAAGGTTATTCAAACAGGAGGAACTAAAGCATTTTTTGGTAGTATTTACAATGGAGATTAATCCATATTTGGTGCCCTAGTCAGTATTTGGGGCAGCAGGACGGTGTGTGTGGGTGGGTGTAAGTTGATAGAGTACCTTACGTGAAGCCTCGTGACCGCTCCATCCAGTCAGTTTCCTCTCTCCCCCTCGACACGGTTAGCAGGCCAAGTGGTTGATGGCAGCCAGTCATACGAGGCTGTCCAGTCACGCACTGCTAGTAGACACGTGCTGCAGCCAGCAGCACACACACATCTAATGAAAATACAACCATTACGCTTGGATTCCTCAGCCAACCACAACAACACACATGCACACAAAGATATGCACACATCTGTGCCAGTATTGAATGTTCTCTATGCAGACAACTCTGATCCATTAATATGGCTAACCCACATTCAGAGGCTCAGGATGATTAAATGATACACTCCAAACTCACACACTAATATACTTTGCTTCATGTTCAGCTTTCTGTGGTCACAAACACACACACACACACACACACACACAGATTTCTCAAGGACAGACTGAGCAGCCATGTGAGAGGCAAAGAGTAAACAATGCAATTTAGCCGTTGGTCTCTAAAAGCTTTACCAGCTGATTGTATCGCTTTGTGGTTATTGAATCTTTGATTAATTTACTTTTTTGCATTTTTAAATATGTTGATTCAGCATCGGTTGAACTGCTTCAAGACCCCTGACCCATAAGGGCACTGCATGTCAGTTGTTTATGCAATTATAATTACAAATATTGAGAGATTATGGTCCATAAAGGCGCAATAAAGGGCCATTCACTGTCAATACATGCTTGGAAAACATGACTCATCAGGTTTTGCACAAACTTGTGGATTCTAGTGGATTCTGTCATTAAAGCAAAAGGGAGACAAAACATACACTAAGATATTCTGAAATTCCTGGACATCCTCAAAGATTCAACTGTTCTTTCACTTTGTTAAGCTGATATTTGAATGCATCATTCATAATGAAAAAAATAGTATTAGTATTAAAGTAAATAGTATTTTAACTCCAGGGCTCAGTCTTTGGTAATACAAAGACCTATGCTTATTCTGACTTTGATGGCAGCAACACGTTTCAAATAAGTTGAGACAGGGGCAACAAAACACTGAGAGACAGTTGCTTAAGTGTTGGCGGTGCAACTGGTGTAGCTGCACCGGGGCCCAGACACCATCAGGGGCCCATGAAGAAAGAAAAAAAAAAAACAGCTGTCCAGAATTGCCACAGGCTCCTGTTTTGAGGGTTAGGGATGAGGGGGATCTAGAACATGCGTGGGTGGGACTCCTGGGCCTCTGTAGCCTCTCATAGGGCCATTGGGCCAGGTGTTCTTTAGACAGAAAAGCCACTGGGCCAATGGTCACCTCTCTGTTGTGTCTGCAGCTGAGCACTGTGGGCCGAGCCGATGCATGTCTCTCTCCCCGGGCCGGGAGAGTTATCATGGGATAAGGCAAGGCGCAGCAGAACAAATAGATAAATAAATAATTAAATAAAAAACGGCCGTCCATCGGCCCATTATTGATCGGCCCACCAGGAAAAATCCCGGTACTCCCGATGGCCAGTCCAACCCTGCAGTTCTCTCGAGTGGCTGTGCGTGTGTGTCCAAGTGTGTGTGTGTGTGTGTGTGTGTGCGTGCAGTGCGCATGAGCGTGCGCTTGTGTTTGAGACAGGGGTGGGGGGCACAAAAAATGACTTGCACCATGATGTTACACTACTGCTGAGAGAGCTGTGCATTGCTCCAAAAAATGTGTTTAGAATGTTCCATGGATAAATAGATTCATTGATAACAGGTGATAGTATAATGATTGGGTAAGAAAGTAAGGCTCAGCTAGAAATACAGGAGGTTCACCATGTTTGAAATGATTGTATGAGGGATATTACTACATTGGCTCAGGAACACGTCATTAAACTGTTGTTTAGTAAACACAGTACGTTGGAAAATATTATCCTCTTAATATCCTCTGCTTTTATTTACGTTTTGCATCCCAACTTTTATGGATCCTCACATGGTGCATAGTCCTAAATAAAGCTTGAGTTGAATCAAATTGACACAGTAATCCTGGAACCAATCAGCATATTTTCATTAATGTAGTGATTGAGTGTTGAGTGCATATTGATCGGTCTGTCGACATATAATGAAGCTAACACGTGTGTCTGCTGTCTGCAGTCTACTTGATGGGAACTTGGAGGCAAAAGTGTATACGTACACAATGCATGTACACAATGCATGTACAGTTCATAGTTAGTGGGGGACAACAGCAACTTTTTGACCTGGGTTTACTCTAGCCATAGTCAGAGCTGAATGCCGGTCCTGCGCTGTGTGTGTTCATTACCATATTTAAGTAGTTCATGAAAGAGGAATTCTACTTGTGAAAACAGATTGTTCGTATCATCACCTATTCTGCTCTGGCTTTGTTTCAATATAATGTGAAATAATAACATTCAAGCTGTGGTGGGGTAGCTTTTCCTTGGTTTGTTTTTGGCGCCCCTGGAAGGCAGTGCAGGCAGTGCCTTGCTGGAGAACATGTTATTGCTGCTTTCACCCCCGTATGCACCAGACAGACTGGAGGAGCTCTCTGCACAGGAATAAAGGGCAGTAAATACCTGGAGCTCCTCCATCTCTCTACAGCATCATGCATCACCAGTCAGGATGTCTAACACTGCCCCCATGAGGGCACCACCTGTAATTTCCCCAGTCCAGATGATGGCTGTGATGGCGATGTTAAATAAACTACATGGTGTTATATGATGTGTAAGATGCTGCTGTCTATATTCGCAAGAATAAACAAAATATACCCTCACTATATTTTGCAAGATTTTGACCAAATAGGGAGCCTGTTTCAAGTGCATCTTTTTCACAATGCCCAGGGGCTCTATGTGCTCTTTTATTATATTCATCTCTCTCTGTCTCCACGGTGATTTCTCACCACGGATACGTCTTCCGTGGCAACAGCTGTTGCAAAGCAGCCTGTGATGAGGTGTGGCAGCAAGTGTATTTTAAGCTTATCAGCCAGGTAGCCACAAACACTTCAAAGCTTGTTTCTGTGATGGTAGGAGACACAAAGCTGCTTTGTGAAAGCCTCATATTACATTGTATGGGATGAGGCTGCTGATAAGGGACATGTTGTGACAATATTTTTTGGAAAACACTGGAATCATGTACATCATATCAGATGTGAATGATGTGACCCATATCTGTACAAATGAGGCCAGTGTCTCATAATAAGGAATATATTGCTTGTGTGACATGGCTTCTCTGAGACCTCTGGTAAAAGTTCAGCAAATGGGTAACACTTAACATATTGTACACAAAAATGTAATTAGTTACTGAGAAGCGACTATGGAACGAATCACTATTCCTGACTAACTGTGATTTGAGGACTTCATAGAAGATAATTATGGGTTATGGGAGAATAGACTGGGAGACACTGCATTAATAAATCATTAGGTAATGATTAGTTCATAAATATCTTTGAACTGACTTACTGGCCACTTTCTTCATGAGTTGTCAACCACCCGCTGATTGGCCTGAACTAATGATGCATCATTAACTACTAATTACTGAATCATTACTTATTGTGTACAATACTAAGTAGTCACCAATAGACTCCTTAAATACAAATTACTTAATCATTCATTGCTCTTTGGCAAAAGATGCAGCCATGCCACCAAAGTACAGAGCAGCTTTATTCCTCAGGCTGTGAGACTGTTGAACTCATCCTCCAGACTCCATTTTATAAGATAGACTTTTGTTTTTTCTGTGAATGTACCATAAAAAAACTTAAACCTAGTTCTGTTTTGAAACCCAAGTGTCTGATTCCATACCTACCTGCCAATCTTTTTATTTGTTGATATGCTCTGTCGATGATTATCAGCCCATGTAGTACAGACAGTTTCAGACTGTATTGAAAGGTCATCACATCATTTATTACTCATTTAATCAGACTATCTGTTGTCTTTGTCTCTCCTCTGTCCACCTCTTTCCTCCTTGTCTCAGCTGTGGTTGTTCCTGATGGGGCTTCAGAGAAGGTGGGGCTTGGTGATGAACTGGGCAGTGAGGAGGATCTACTGTATGAAGAGTTTCGTGGTTCTGGACATCGTTTTGGACACCCAGGAGGAGGCGGAGGAGAGCAGCTAGCCATAAATGAGGTAGGAAATATGGAGATGTCTTTTCTAAAACTGAATGATGGAAATAATTGTGTTGATGGTAAAAAGCACTGTGATTGAAGATTAAAAGAATATATATATATATATATATTCTTTTAATCTTCAATCACAGTGCTTTTGTATGTATGTATATATATGTATGTATATATATGTATGTATATATATGTATGTGTGTATATATGTATATATATATGTATATATATGTATATATGTGTATATATATATATATGTATATATATGTATGTATATATATATGTATATATATATGTATATATGTATATATGTGTATGTATATATATATGTATATATATGTATGTATATATATATGTAGAATTAATCTGTGACTGAAGCGTCTTTCAGATTAGTCTGATGGAATAAATACAGTACTTGTGTGTCTTGTTTTGCCATAGTGTCATTTTTGATTTGACATCTAGGTGGCAGTGGTCGAGAAGTTCTTTTTTCATGTGTGGAAAAAAATGTTTTGTGACTGAAAGGATAAAACCAGGTCTCCAGGTCTCAGCTCAACAGCTGAATGCTCCACCAGTGACACTAACAGGAGATTAGTGCCAATTATAACACATTCCTCACCTAAAGAAAGACATGACAGTAATGTTACATTACCTGCTAAACACAATAGCTTTTCGTGTGCAAATTAAAACTCCTCTGGAAGAAAACATGAATGCTTTTGGTCTTATTTGGAACATTGGGCAGTGGATCACGTCAGCCTCTTGTGGTCAAAATGAAACAAACACAAATGATTCTGCCAAAAAACTGCTTTAGAATATTTTTTTCACAATTTCACACATGAAAAAACAGCATCACTTGGTTATACATGTTTTTAACAGATTAATGAACTTCTCAAGTCATTAACAAGGGTGAGAAAACAATTTAGATCACCAGAAAAAAGATTTTCCTTACTTGACCCTCAGGGCTTCTGTCGATTACACTAAAAATGAAAGTGAGGATGGTAGTTTTTAGGTTAAGATGTCTTTACACCTGGCACACTGTTAGCTCACTGGTGGAGTGTGGGCCCTGTGTACTAAGGTTGAGTAAGACTAAGCAGCAGTCCGAATTGGATTCAAACCTGCATCTCTTCTCCTTTCTCCTCACCACCCCTTTCCTGTCAATCTCTACAAGCTATCTTATCAAATAAAGGCTAAAAGCCATAGAAATAATAATAATAAGTAAAAAATGTTGATGCCTTAAAGGTCCCATATTATGAAAAACTGACTTTTTCTGGGATTTGGGGTGTTATTGTGGGTCTATGGTGCTGCCACACGCCGAGAAACTTTGAAAAAAGTCTATCCATGCTTTTTTGAGTGAGATACAGGTTTCTAAAGGGGTCTTGCCTGCAGTTTCCAGATACACGAGTCAAATTTGCTGCGGCTGTCGACGTCGACGGCCGCACATTTGCATATGGCTACCCCACTGCCCCTCCCTTCACCGCACGGTGTCTCCACCCACCAGGTACAGCTCCGGTCTCGGAGATCCGCCATTACGCTACTGAAATCACCATGGCCAAACTCAAGGAAAAGTGCTCTGTTGTTGACTGCAAGGACCAGCACAACACACTCCATCATCTCACACTGTGAGACTCACAGCTGCAGAGGACAAGAGAGCGGCATGGATTGAATTTATTTTTATGATTTATTTTTGAAGTTGGCAAAAAACTGTTGGTGTGTGCGAACCACTTTGACACTGACTGTTTCACCAACTTGGGCCAGTACAACGCAGGAGTCGTCGGCAGACTTTTACTCAAAGGAATACTTGCAGACCAAGGACATGTAAGTATACAAATAATGTGCTGTGTGTTTCTGTAGATTAGGCTGAACTCATGCCTGATGTACTGTGTGTTTTGCCATTGAGAACAAGCTAAGGTTAGCGGCTAACCGCTAACGTTAGCTTCCCTGATCACACAAGTTAACGCTAGTGCTAAAGCAGAATCATTGTGTGTAGTACGTTTCTGATCCTGCACACTATGTAATGCGTGTCCCAGGGAAATGTCTGCATGTACAAGTATTTAGCTGTGTTTATTTAGCAATTTTACACGAACTAACCAAGCAGTGTCACATAGTACCAGCTAACGCTAACCGTGAGCTTTCAAGCTAATGCTAACCGCGAGCCCCTAGTTCGCATCAACACGGTCTCCACATGCAAACCCAGAGGCGCGGTCAGTCAAGCAGTAAATACACACACCCTCCACCGGGTCTAAGCTTTCAGGATTTTGTGAAATAATGCATTTGAAAATGTTTTCTAAGCTGGAATATGTTGGCATAGGCCGGGGCAATACGAGGGTACTGTTGACTGCTACATAGAGCTTAGATTCTCTGCCCGGGCCGGGTCGGGCTGGGCCCTTGACCAAGCATTTGTGCTTTTTTGTTTTAAATAACTCAGCATAATGAGTATATTTCCAGCTAGGAAACACGCATCTCTCTCCTCCCTCCATTTTTGTGTTGCTGCGTGGTGTACACGTGAGTTATCCTCATGGCTAAAACGTGACAAGAAGAAAGCAAAAATATATATTTTTACGAATGAAAATGACAATAATTGTAACGCACAGTGACTTGAATAAATAACTTTAATGTGATTACTGGTTTGGAAATATTAACGCTAGATTACTCGTTACTGAAATAAAGTGGTCGGATTAGAGTAATGTAAGGCGTTGCAGCCTTTAGTGCTTGAATTATACTGTAACAGTGCTGTCATGTGTTATCCTATCCATATCTGGGAATGCTGTGCAGGTAAATTAAACTGTGATTACTTGTTGAGAACATTTGCCCATTTCTTGCAATTGTTTTCATGTTTGTCTTTTTACTGTTCAAGACTCTGACTGGCTGCACTGCATCACAATAAGAATGCTGATAGAGGGCAAGCCACCACATCATCAGGAGATCGTCTTTTCAAACTGAGCTTTCCAAAGTCCTGGAAGGGAGAGTGCAGAGCCAAACCAGTGAAGACAGACACGACATTCTGTAAGTTTTACAATCTTTTATTTGAACCTCTCAAATTAAAATAAACATGGACACACAGACATCACACAAAAGGTTGAACACAAACACTTAAAATCTGAATTCTTTTAAGATGGTTTTCAAAATAAATAATGAGAATGTATAAATGAGAAGTAATTAGGAGAAATAAGAGACACTTTACAACACTGCAGCACAAGGTGTTTTGGTTCTACTGCAGTTTTCCTGTAAACATGCATTTGTTTATTGCACTGCAGACTGCGGTGATGCACTGTTGGACCTGATCTTCCAGAAGGTTTTCCAGGACCCTGCCCCATATGTGAACGAGGTGCTGAAACTCATAATCCCTGAAGACCTCTCGGACCACACAGACAGGCAGCACAACTCTCACTCTCCGCCCCAGAGAGCACCAGCACCACCTTACAAAGCTTATGTAGGCTATATTGGCTGAACACAATTCAATATAAAGTCAGCACTGAATGTTTACACCCATGGCAACGAGATACTTTCTTTGTTATCATTTTCATATTGATATTGAAGTTAATATATAAAGTCAAACTGTTTCACTTCAGATATGTATTTTCTTCTTATTTCATTCATGTCAACACATGTTTACAAATGTTTCTTACAATTAAAACATCTTTCCTAACTGTTCTGTGTTTTCATTGTTTGATATGTAATTTTCATGGTAATAAGTAAAAGATAATAAACTATAAACAATGTAAGATAGAAGAAGCAGTTATGTACTTTTAATCATAACACTTTTACGATAAATGAATAGTATTTATGTGACTAAAAGCTTACTGCACTATTCCCCTCAGACGTAAAGATTCATAGTCTGCCCGATAAATGTTCAGTGCATTCTGCAGTGCAGATACATTCAGGCAGACAGGTTCCAGGCCAGGGTGGTCCACCATGCATGATGGTGGCTCAGGAAACTGCTGTAGTCTTCGTATAACCTAGAAATAATGAAAGGTAAGTGAGTGACAATAGATTAGAGAAAAGAGAGAGAGCAGAATGACAACCTTGTTTGCCCAGTGTTCACACTTCATTGTGGTATTTCCATACAGCAGATATTCTCAGGTTCTGTAGGCATTTGTTTACAATAGCCACAGGAACACCTGTTTTTATGCCTTTTTTTTTATTATTCATGGGAAACTATGATCACTAATCATGTCACATTGTTTCTTTGATAATATATATAAAGTTTAGAAACCGTTTTAAATGGTTAAAAAACAATTCTGCTGGTAGAAAGGTGATTGGAAGCAACTGTGGCTTACTGAAAACTACAGTTGAAAATTGCTGGCAGTAGCTAATTACAGGTCGTCACTGCAAATAAGAGCAGGTTCTCAATCAACTTACCTGGCTACATAAAGGTAAATAATAATATGATAACATAATAATAACATAAAAGTAATGTCGAGGTAACAAACTTAACTACTAACCACTGAGAAACATCAATGTTCATTCTTGGCTGCTTACTTTCTTCTGGAGCCTCTTGTTGTTCTGGGTCGGACCGCAGTCTGTTGTCCGGCAGCCATTACTCCCAGAAACTCCGCCGTTGCCATGGTCACATGATGCCATCCTCACGTCTTCCGCAGGCAGGAGGAGGTGGGCGGCACCGTGGGCGGCGCGCAGTAGCTCATTAGCATTTAAAGGGAAAGGCACTGAAACAGGCCACCTGGAGCAGGGCTGTGAAACTGGTGTTTCAAGAACCCTGCTGTGCTCAATCCTTCAGCTTTTTTCGACCAAAGCATGTTACTAACATTCCATTTAGACACCAAGGAACCATGTCAAGAAGCAGAAATGACCATAATATGGGACCTTTAACATTTAACGCTTTTATAGAGTGGCAAGGTACCTTCCTGTTAAATGTCTTTCATTGTTTATGAAAGATGCTCCAGTGTATTAGGTGCCCTTGACCCCCTTGTTGTTTGGGCTCCAAACTCCATCCTCCTTGTGGTTGTTGGCCAGAGTTGCTGTAACAAATCACAGAAAAGCATAAGCCATCTAAAGAATGTGAAAAGAAAAAGAAAACGATTTGGAGGCTCTGCAGAGATAGCGGGGGCAGAATTGTTTGAGTAAGTTCCTCTAAGGAATGAAACAAATGCTTTCATTGTTGTGACTAAATGCCAGGAATTCCTATAAAGCTCTCCCCAATTGTAGGGTAAAGACAGTGTCGGCATCCAAATGTATCCATCTATCTCATTTAAACCTGTAGACCACCACTGCCTTCCTGTAGACTTACTCTAATGACACCAGTTCCACAGTTGCTCTCAGGTGTAGTAAACTGACAGGAAATGGTAAATACTGCATTAGGATGGTAGCAAGTGAGAAAGAGACTGGCCTCTGCAGAGGACTATGTATGGCTCTCACTGCCTTTTGGCTAATAGGGATGGCAAAACAAGCTCTGGGGTTGCTGGGTTATTTGGTTGTCATGGATACATGCTGTGGATTCTGCTGATACACATGCTCAGTAAAATGAGATTTACTGAGTAGATAAGTACACTCCTGCTGCATGTCAGTCAAGTCGCACAGTGTGACAGTAAATGATCACTGATCTCTGTATATTTGTATTGTGGGAGCAATGGCATAATTTCCACTGATGATGGGAGTGACATGTCAAACTTTCACTTTTTAAAATCCTGTTTTGTGCCCTTATTTGAAGAGTTTCAGGTTAATTTTCTTACTGACGTCTTTCTGAACATTGATCGTTGTTCAGTCACCACTAGTGACTCTCATATTTCAAATGAGAGAACGTCCCAGTTGCTAAAAATGTTGCTTTACTCAACTCCCTCACATATTGCTGGAGTGTGCTGGGACTAAATGCAGCCCAACACATGCTCATTCCCAACTGGTCAAATACAGCAGTCTGGCCAGTAGCCTAAGCTTCAAACCATGATGCTCTATCCATGTCTGGTTAACCTTTCAAAATAAAGCTTGATGGACATTTACATATTATGACATAATGGACACAAGCCTTTTGGACTGTTATTAACATCGTCAAACTGTTTGGTAAGGTTCAAGCAGAAAAGCTACTTGGTTAAGTTTGAGAGAGGATAATGCCTTTAGTTACCCTACTTACGTGACATACTTTTGTACAAACTTTAAAATAAACTTTTCCCAGTCTCTTTATACTATTGCAAGAAAGGGGCACTTCAAAAAGTGAATCTAGAGCCTCTGACCAGGCTGCTGTATTTGACGCGTGTGGAGTGACAGCTGACTGATGCAGCTTAAAAGGATCTTTCTTGCAGACACTACCCAGGGCTTAACAGTTTTTCTGCCTCCGTGCCGGTTATAGCAATGACCGGAGGCATTATGTTTTCAGGATGTTCGTACATATATCCCATCCCATCATGATTCCACCTGGAATCAAGGATGAACTGATTGGAATTTGGTTTACAAACAAAGGTTTACACAAATGTTGTCTTTTTTAAAAGTGCCTATGTTGCCAACAATGCAACTTAGCCACTATGAGAGATCTAAAAGTCAACTAATCAAATGACATGCAGCTTCCACTAGAGCCACAAGAGGCAGTACCTTTACACATATTGAGAATTAGTACCCTCCAAGACCTATGAAAACACATGTAAAATTGGTGGGGTTACCCTTTAAGCCCAGTCTTCATTTTTGTTGTACATGTAAAACATTAAAAATCGTCTCAGTTGTCTACTCCTGTGATGAAGAGGTTTTGGTGTTTTCACAGTTTGGTGCACAACATTTGAGACAAGATAATGGTGCTGTAACTATCTGTCACTAAAATCAGTTATGAGACCAGTAATTTGGGTAAGGGATAGCCAAAAAAACAGCACATGACCAGTTTTCTTCTTCTCCCTGAGAAAAAGACAGAGTCAGAGCTTTGCTGCCATCCTGTGGATCACTGATTTCTGTTACGAAGGAACCTATAATAATGGAGGGATCTCAAAGGAGCAGCATGTTGCATACCTGCTGGAAACAATAAACGGTGACAGAGTGACAGACAAGACATGATCAATATGTAAGCACTGTAAGAAAATAGTGCCATACACTGCAGCTAACGTGGGCACTCTTCAATGACATCGACAGAACCACCACAGCTCTATACTAAAATCAACTGCACCTGTGAAGAAAACACTGAAAGGCATGACAACGCTGACAAATACCTCTGCATCTCAACTTCCACAGTCAAGTGCTGGAGCCATGACAATAATGGAAGACATCAGTGTTTCATTGCAGCTTTCTGCGGTGGAAAATCTGCAACTCCTCCACACATTAAAACTGAAGTACACCCTCCCATCATGCGCACACTTTATTGGCACAGTGGTCTCAAACCTCGACAAAGATGGCATACCTTTCCATCCCTGCTACCTCCGTTCCAAGTGAACGTGTCTTTTCAACTGCAGGAGACATAGTTAGGGCCCAAAGGTCTCTACTGCTGCCAGAAAACGTAGACATGCTTATATTCTTGAAAAAGAGCATGACCATATCTTAGGCTGGGCAGTGTAGTTGTAGCCAGCTCTCAGCTCTGTATGATGCTTGAAGAGAAATTTGGTTTGCAATATTGACAGAGTACTACTTTGATTATGATCACTCCAAATATAAGACTAAGAAAAATGTTATGTTATTTATCTTTATTTATACAGTTTTTATTTTTTACTTTCAATTTGTGGAAAGGAGTTCAGTTAGAAGTGCCCACATAGTTCATGCATAGTCAGAAGGTCTGAAGAGACTCATGAGAAATCATACAGGAGAGAAGCCAGTCAGTTGAGTTTACAGTGCTTACATATTGTTTGCATCTTTTACTACATATGATGATTCATACTCAATGTAGAACTGAAGTGGCATTCATAACAGGATGATTAAAAATTAAAACATTTCAAAATATAATTTTGTGACTTTTAAGATGTCATTTTTAAAATAGTGTTAAAATTTCATCTTGTCTTGTGAACCCAATATAACGCATCCTCTCCTCTCGTGAGCTGAGTGTATCGTTACACCCCTATTGTCAAAAGATTCAGAGAGTCTGGAGAAATTTCTGCAAGTTAGGGGCAAGGCAGAAAACCAACCTTGACTGCCTGTGACCTTCAATATCTCAGTTGGCAATGCATTAAAAACATGATATTACTGCACGGTCTCAGAAACATTTTGTGACACTGACACTGGTGACAGCATCTTCAAATTTAACCAACTCTACCATGCCAAGGGAACGTCAAATATTAACAACATCCAGAAACAAAGCAAACTTTTCTGGGCCCAAGATCATCTAAGAAGTTACACAGTTACACATTTCAAATCATTTTTGGAAACATGGACATCATATCCTTCGAGCGAAAGAGGAAAAAGACCATTCAAAGTGTTACCAGTGAAAAGTTCAAAGGCCAGCATCTGTGAACATATGTGGGAGTGTTAGTGCCCATGGCAGGAGGACAGGCACATCTGTGAAGGCACCGTTAATGCTTGGAGGTAAAATCAGGTTACACAGCAACATATGCCACCAGATGACATCTTATTCTGGGATGTCCCTGCTTATTCCTGCAAGACAATGTGAAGTCACATTCTGCATGTGTTACAGAAGCCTGACTTTGTATTGAAAGAGTGGAGTGAGTAGACTGGCTGCAGTTCACACCTGATTCCTATAAAAAAAAAATGTGTCGTGAATTATGGAGCACAAAGTATGCCTTATTTTAGCAACTATAGGTTGAAAAGCATTTGCAAATCATTGTCTGTTTTTGTTTTGTTTCTCTTTTGTTTCTTTTTTTTTTTTAACATTTTACACAATGTCCCAACTTTGTTTGGAAACAAACAGTGTACCCTTTGCTAAATAACTTACTTAAGCACCAAATTTGTATTAATCCACTGGTCAAAACAGTTATCAAAGATTTTGTCTTCAGTAAAGACAAACCTTTTCATGAAAACTGCAGAAAGAATTTGATAACAATATCTATCAGTTAATAAAAAAACATATTATCTTTAAAGCACAATAAATAAATATATATATATATATATATATATATATATATATATATATATATATATGTTTATATATATATATATATATATATATATAATATATATATATATATATATATATATATATATATATATATATATGTTTATATATATATATGTATATGTATATATATATGTATATGTATATGTATATATATATGTATATGTATATATATATGTATATATATATATATATATATATATATATATATATGTATATATATATATATATATATATATATATGTATGTATATATATATATATATATATATATATGTATGTATAGGCATTGTAATGTAAAGGAAATAGGACTGAAAAGAAAGTAAACCTAATCGGAATATTAAAATGCATCTAGTAAAAACATGTTTATAATGGAATGTAAAAGGTGAATTCACAGTGAATTCACAGTGATTAAGTGGGAGTGTCGACAATGTGTAATCCTCCATGTTACTGGTGATTTAATTAGCTGTAACATATACTCAAACATACACCAGGGCATGGAAAAATCACATTAAAACTCCTCATCATTAAAATTCAGCAAAACATCTGCTCAGAGTATGTCCCCGCTCAGTCTCCCGTGCTTCCATATGGGCCGTTCACGCTGCTGCTGGACACAGATCAGAAATGTTGCAGCTTTGTCAGAGCAGTGGTATGTTTGTGTAAGGTGTATAGCTGCTTTTTAATCTTGGTTGCTGCTTGCTTGTATATTTATTTCCATTCTTTTGTTGATATTGCATCTTAATACATGGAATGTAAAACAGTTGTCATTACAGAGAAGTCTGTAGTCTACCCAGGCTCTGCCCCTTGCCCAAACCATACGGAGTAGTTTGAACATGTCTGACGTGGACGGTTTCCTGTTGTGTGCTGCATATGTGAACATGCAAATGTTGACAATATCCTGATCTGATTCTCTAGATATTGTCCAGCATTCATATGTGAAAGAGGAGATTGCATGCTTTTTCTCTACTGTTCCATACAACAGAAATGTAATTGTTAGGGGGTCTAGATCATTTTTTTTTTAGCTTAACTTTCAGTGTCACTTGAAATAATATCAGAAGAACAGCTCCATACCTATAAACTTCCATCTTATTCTCAGCTTTCAGACAACAATATCTTTTTTTACAAGATTGCCTCCCAGCAGATATAAATGATGCTACAAATTCTACTCAGTGAGAGGATAAACAGCCAAAGATGGGTTTTGTCTCGATCACGATAAAGGTCAACAATGCCTGTTTAATTTATAATATAGATTTTGTAATTCATGTTTTCTTTAGCAAAAACCATACATTTCTTATCAATCAAGTTATTTCTTAGGTCAGAGTAAATGTATGAATGCAGCAAATAGCACTCAACCCGAAACACGCACATACACACAAACATTTCCCTAGAGATGTGTCCATTCTTCCGCATGGCCTCCACTGTACCCCTCCCTCTCTCCCTCATATCCCGACACCCCACCCCTTCCTCACCCTGCTAGGGGTTGCTATGGCCCTGCCTCAACTACTCTGGTATCCAGGATACGGTGACACACTCTGGATCCTGATTGGCTGCCAGCTATGCAAGGGTGGGCACACAAAAAAAGGAAGGGAAGGAAGAGGAGAGGAGGAAAAAAAGGGAAAGAGGGTGATCCTGATAGTTAAATGGATGGCTGAGGCAGCACAGCTCCAGGCAGAGCAGCGAGTACCATTTTAGCAGGAGCTCTTCACGAAGAGAAAAGGTGGACAAAGACGGAGGGAGAGGAGAGGAAGAAAACAAGTCAGAGGGAGAACAAATGGCTGGCTGGTTTGAGAGGGAGAGACAAGTGAACGCATGTAGGCTACGCTGAGAGAAGATCAAGCCGGAAAAAAGGGGACAGAACAATAGAAAGAAGAGGAAGGAAAAGACGAGAAGGCATGAGCATGAAACGAAGAGATGCAGCATCCTGTCGTCCGTCTTCTATCCTGACATCCTGACTGAGAGAGAGACAAAAGGAACCAAAGGATAAAAAAGACTGAACTGGTGGAAAATAAAAAGAAAAAAGAGAAGAGAGGAGCCTGCTCCTCACAGAGGAAAAAGGGAGTAAAGGAGAACTGGAGGGGGGATGCTCAGCACGTAATACAAAAAATAGCTTCACAGAGCGCAGATTCTCACACACGCTGACACAGATAGGCACCCAGCCTCCACTGGCAGGCCGGGGCAACGGTGGGCATCGGCAAAGTGGCAGGAGAAGCAGAGGAGGCGCCCGCTGGAGCCGAGCGGAGGAGGAAAGCAGCACTAGAGGACGCAGACGGAGCTAGTCGAGGCAGGGGACGAGGTGACGCGGTGTGGTGTGGAGGCTCAGCCCTGAGGGAAAGGCGACGGGGGAGGGGCAGTGGTGCTGAGGAGGAGGAAGAGGAGGAGGCCAGGGGACTGATGGCTCGGGGCAGCGGCTCGGGGAGGTGGAGCAGGCAGAGGATGGGTTTCTTCACCGCCATGCTGCGCTGCAACCTCCCCCCGGAGACTCAGAAGGTGGTGGTGTTCCTCATCATGATGCTGCTCATCATCATCAACGTGGTGCTCATGTTCCTGCTGGCCTTCCAGTAGAGCACACTCCAACCACCACTCTCTTTCTCACACACACAAAAAACACACATGCACATACACACACACAGTTACACACACCCATGCTTCTAAATGGAGGAAAAGACCCGAACAACTGAAACGCAGAAGCAACAAGGAGCAGAGGAGGACTGGCCTGTTGGTGAGAGGGACTGCTGGGATTGATGGGTGTCCAACATGGCAGCAGCAGAACACAGGTACAACAAGGAGGAGAGGGAAGATCATTTATCGTGAGAATGGATGATGTGGGTGCATTTGTGTCATCACTGTCATGTAAACAAGAGGAATTTGTTGGGTGGGTTCATTGGGACTGTAGGAGACCATCCTATACCTCTAACTATGATTGAGCCAGGCTTTGAGATTTCTGTGTCAGTGATATCAGTCTTCTCCCCAGTACAACACAGGTGATGGAATTCAGATTGTGGATAAAGCTTATGCTATTCTATAACTGTCAACAATTCCATAAAAAATGATCCAAACCAACAATGTGTTAGTCTGTCTCTTAGTACTTTCTGACTTCGCTGTCTGTCACTCTCAGCTACCAGCCGATTGGTTCCAACTGAAGACGTGATTTTTTAACATCTCACAAATATCAATAAATCATTTTCAAAAACTCTTCCTGAAAGCAGTAGCCTGTGTTACTGTGGATAATCCACAAAACACACTGTTCTTTCATGTAGTAGAAGTAGTTTGAGATGATTTTTTTTCTGGTTTTGATGAACCAGCCCTTTAAAAGCAACAGTAGTATAATAAGTACTTTCAGGTGATGTAACACCCTCTGCTGTGACCCTGTTACTGCTCCTCAGCTCTTAGATAACCATTGCCGATTGTGTTCCTAGCATACAACTTGCTAGTCTCAACAGAACTGAATAGACAGGCTTCATTTATGTTTGCCCATTTTATTATTGAATTGGTGCCACACATTATGATAGCTTTTCTTTTGTGTTTCAGCGATGTAATCTGTGCCTAAACAGCCAACCAGTGTTTTATGCAAACTTGAGTTGAAGCTAGTGTTTAGAGTGGAGAGAACATTAGCTGCTGTTGCCACATTGCTAAATAAGCCTGCTGTATTGGAGTTTGTCCACATAAACAGAGTTGACCTCTCAGGACACAGTGTGTGAAGGGAGACTAGAACTGAAAGCAAGACTGTCACACTACCTGCATGTGGAAATAAAGAGATGAGATTATTGACATTGAATCACATATACGTCTATGTTCTGCCTCTTCTTTCAAACAGATGCATATCTTAATTAATACGATTCACATAGCCAAAGATAAACAACAACTAAAAATTTGTGTATCATCAGCGTGTCTGCATCAGAAACAGGAACACTGAGAAAGTGTTGTTAAGAAAATTCATCCTGGTACATTTCAGTGAAAAAAGCTTACCAGTTTCCTCATACAACGGAACAGTCGAGGAAACAGAGGTAATAACTGAATGAAGTAAGTTTTTCTGCAGGTAACTGAGTGCACTAGAGTGGTGACTATGACATGATTTATTGTACTGATGGGATTAGTGCTGTGTACATGGACATTATACTGAATTTACCATGTAAGCAATCATAGGAGTTTTTTATAGTTATTATTTTATAAGTTTGTTACAAATACAAATTTCCCTTTGTCATGAGGACTTTTAAAAATGTGTTTATTTGTTCTACTTTTAAATCTGGGGTTAGTAAGACTGTAGAAACCAGCAAAAGCAAGCATTTAAAAGAATTTAAAAGTAGACAACATAAAAATCCCACCTACTCCCTTCATAGCCACTCCTCCGAAACACATGGCAAAGCACTGCCTGACTACACTGCCTGACAATTACTCTGGCTTATGGGCTAATGTTAACATAAGCCGCTGAATAAGGCTGTTGCTACCCCCCCAGCACTGTTCAGCTCAGAGGCTGTGTGCTTTATGCTAACGTTAGCTGCTACAGGAGTGTGTTGCTGGTGTTGTGGCTCCTTCAATGGGCTCAGGGACTCTCTGTGTTGTGCTACTCATTTAGCTGCTGAACGTCAGTCTGTCACTGCGGCACACTGGTTCTTTGGGTCGGGGCTGTGTGCTTAGTGTTACTGAGTTAGCAAGTGTTTGAAGAGCAGCATATTGTTGTCATGACTAACTATACCCAACTACTCATGTTTCACATGTAAGTAAACACCTAATTATCATTATTATCAACACTATCATCATGAACATAAACAATGAACATGGTTATTGTTATTACTCAACTTGTCAAGCTGATATGTTAGCATTGGGAGATTCTGGCTTCACTAGCTCGCTAACAGCTTTGGCAAAACAACCCAACTAGTCCTGTGGAAGACTCACAAGACTCAAACGCAATTAGTGCAAAGGGCAGAGTGCACGCAGACAGTATGTAAGTAGACAGCTTGTATCTAAAATGAGTGTCACTGGCGTCAGCTGGCTGCTGGCACCTCAAGCTGAATAATAAAACTACATTTTAAAAAAATGTATATGTATTATTTACAACACTTAGTAAGTTACTTAGTGTAGTCCTTCAGCTTCTGACCACCACAGGATGGTGCCTGTCACACACAAGCTGCTAGAAGGAGCCTACACTGTCATGGACTATGACTTGCTAGTTAAAATCTTAACATTGATTTAAGGACAATGACATGGCTAGATAGAGTCATAACGTTAAAAAAAACAGACATATTATATTTAATGCTTGCCAACCATACACAATGTTATTGACTTCGAATCTTTCTAACATAACATTAGCTTTGTGGCTTATAGCTGAACCAGGGGCTTCTATGAACTAGCGGACTAGATTATCCCAAATTAGCAAACAAGCAAGCACAGTTTATTTACATAGCACCTTTCACAGACACCAGTCACAATGTGCTTCATAGTTATATCTGAGGTTGTCCTGTTTACTAAAGTAGTTAACGTTTCCATTTCATAAGAACCTTAATGGATGGTAATGGTTGCTCCAGCCAGTCAAACCTTCAGGTGTTGCCCAGGAGTGCCAAACCCCTGAAAACTGTGACCGTAGCTGTCAATAATGTTTTGTATTGACCAGTCAGGGGCTTACAATCCTCTGTCAAAATTAATTATACAATACCCTGTGTACCCTTAGTAGATGTACTATGGATAGACATTATTGGCCGGGCCGATTATCAGGGCCAAATTATTTTTATTTAATTTTTTTGGTATCAGTGTGTTTTGTGTCTGATTGTGAATAATTCAGTGTGTCCTAAAGTGATATCTGATTCATACAAGTCACAATTAAGTATTTTTATACTAACTCCTGCTATTGAGATTTGATTTGATGTTGTTGTCGTCTTGCCATGTCCATGCTGCTATTTTGAGCCTTTATTGGCTAAGTCTCACTTGTTAAAGAGATTTCAATCTCAATGGGACTACCTAGTCAAAGAAAGGTTATATATAAGTAATAGACCATCAACACTGAATAATCTGACAACGTCAACAACGTGACTAGTAACTAACGTTATCAAATTATTTTAATTGAATGGTAGTATAAACTAGAGGAAAATGAAAATAGCTCAAAATTATGCTTAAGTACAGCACTTAAGCAAATGAACTTAGTTACATTCTTTCAGCTTTTATTCTAAATTTTGACTCTTAATTTTTTCATGTATTCTTTCGGTTTCAAACGCTTATCAGTCTGCTTGATTACTAATATCTGGTATCAGTATTCGCCCTGAAAAAAAAGATATCGGTTATACAATACTTACAATGATTTTCAGGTTTTCTTGCAAGTGCTGGTTGACGTGACATATTCAGTGTTGAACAGAAACTCATTGACCAAACAAAGACACATGAACAAACATTCAGAGGGCTGCCAAATTGCTCTAATTTTCTATTTAACTGTTGGTTCCTCAAACAAGCAGCCAGGAGACTGCATCAGCAGGGGAGAACTGATCACATATTGTGAATCTAAATGGTTAGTTTCTCATCTGAAAAACATATTCAAACTTTAATAAAGTCACATATTTAATATTCTTGAGGCAAAATTACAGCTGCTTCTGGACTGGCTCTGCCAGAGATTTGGGCCCTCTTCACACAACTAATCACAGGGCACAAGATAAAGGAACATCCCTGTGTGTGTGTGTGTGTGTGTGTGTGTGTGTGTGTGTGTGTGTGTGTGTGTGTGTGTGTGTGTGTGTGTGTGTGTGTGTGTGTGTGTGTGCGTGTGTGAGAGAGCCATTGCTTTCGCCATTGACCCTTAGACCAGCACTGTGACCACTGTCATCGTGCTTGACCTGTTTACAACAAGCTGAATGTGTCTATTTACTATCAAAACACTTCTTAATAAGAGGATATTGTGGTGTCATGTATAGTCAACGAGAAACCTGGAGAGAAAGGCAATATGATGTAGGTGTGTTGCTTAGCAACAGCCACATCGTCTGTTTTCCTCATTGCCATGATGGATCAGTGGAGCTAAGAAATATAAAATGTACTGTCTTTCCCAACCCTGGTGAGGTAGTCTGAAGGAGACGAGCCTGCAGAGAGAAGAGATGGTGGGCTGACGTGGTCAAGCAGGATATGTGTTACCTCTGCAGGAACAAGAGGCAGAGCAGCATAATGGATGGTCTCTGTGGAGCCTGGGGCCGTGTTGACGCAGTGAAACTGGTGGTGTGTTCAGGGTGGTGTGAAATATGACCACTGCAGTGTCTTCATCAATAACACTGGCTCCATCTCCTTCTAGTATCACTCGGTTTCTGCCTCCGCCTTCTCTGTCTCTCACACTTCCTATCCCCCTATCAGTGTCTTTGTGGGCCAGCACTGACTGCTAAGCAGTACTGGGGAACTTGTACATTTTAGTCTTTGGCATTTGGGTTTTTGTTGGGTTTTTTTTGTACCAGCAGTGCTCACACGCTGCCGGTACTCTATTCTGCACTCTCCATATCATGCCAGTGAGGAGTGATATGCCCTATGTCTGATTTAGCCTACTTCCACCTTAGCTCCTCCTTGATTACTAATTCTGCACTCAGACTTCAGCAGCAGTCACTGTCTGCTCACCACTGCCCTGCAGGGTAGCCTGAATGTTGAAGTTGGAAGACACTTCATTACTTTTGAGTATTTTGTGACAAAAAAAAGCCTTTTTTGTGTTTGTTAAAGGACATTATTTAAAGGATCGGTTCAGCCAAATATTTAGTCATCACCGACTCGCTCCCATACTGATGGAAAGTCTGGTGAAGTTACATAATCCACAGTTTGTTTGTTTTTTCTGGAGCTTCACAACTAAACTGTTTTGCTCCCAAACAACTGAAATAGCTGGGAACCAGTTTTAAAGTAAGCGAAACAACAGAAAAACACGTTAAATGGCTTCATACAGCTCATCAGGCGTAGTCCAAGTCTCTGGTAGTCCTGTGATCCCAAACTGATTTGGAAAGATATTATTTACACCATTTTTAAGCTGAAATCTTATTGTAGCTGCTAAACTTTAGCATACACACCCTCTGAAGTGGTGCCATGCATGTGGTACCATGCGTCATTGTTTTAAATCAATTTGGGATATTTGGGTTTACAGAGACTTTACAGAGGACTACACTCAAATGTGGATTATGTTTTTTAGCGTTGTGAAACAAGTCCCCTGCTACTTCAGCTGTTTAGGAGAATTCTGAAATGCTGTTTGCTGTGTAGCTCCAGATATGTTTTGTGGACTATGAAACTTCACCTGACTTTCCATTATTTTGGGGGGAACGTCCTTTTATTGTCAAATACAATACATTTTTATCCCCAGGTTTATCTTGAAAAAAAGAACCTGTGCAGAAGTTAGCCTAATCACAGTCTTCGGCTTTGGAGCAGTCTGTCCTTCTACTATTTAGTGCTGTATTGTATACTGTTGTCGTGGGACTGCTTTTTTGGCCCTGGTTGTTTGTAAAGGTGGAACTCATAGAAATGTACCTACTCCACTGCACTTATATGTATGGCTCTTGAAAGAGTAATCTCCTAAATGCCTCTGCTGTTTTTCCTCTGCAGCTGATCAGTGATGGCAGCGTGGTGTATGCTGAGGCCCTCTGGGACCATGTCACCATGGACGACCAGGAGCTAGGCTTCAAGGCCGGTGATGTCATCGAAGTAGTGGATGCCACTAACAAGGAGTGGTGGTGGGGTCGTATCATGGACAATGAGGGCTGGTTCCCTGCCAGCTTTGTACGGGTGAGAATGACTCTGTCCAGGCTGCTAGATGAGACAGATATTACCAGCCATACAGCTTTTAATTACACTGTTTGATTAATGACTGCAGCTCCTGTAGCACTGGCAGAATAAACAATATGAAGGCTCTACAAAATTAGAGCTGTTATAAGGGCTGTTTTTCTTTGTGAATTGTCCTTAAGACATAGCTCATTGCAAGCGCTGTGTTCTTATGCAAGGGTCTAAGTAAGAAACACTAGAGAGAGATGTCTTGACATTTCAACGTCTTCTGTGCTTGTTTTTCTCATCAAAGCACCAGTACAATTGTCCTCCGCTATTTTAAAATGGGAACTATAGTTGAGGTTCAAGTGATTTTTGTGAGGAGAGGAAGACATTCAGAGTTGATTGTTGGATTAAAAAATAGCCTTCTTCTTCCTGGCTTTCTTAATTACCTGTGTCCTCCTCAGTTGCGTGTGAACCAGGATGAGCCCATGGAGGAGTATCTGGCCCACCTAGAGGAGACTCAGACTGGAGAAGAGGACCGGGCAGGTCTGGGTTTGTTACTGGGACCAGGTTTGCCCTGCAAAGAGCAGATGAGGACCAACGTCATCAATGAGATCATGAGCACGGAGAGAGACTACATCAAGCACCTGAAAGACATCTGCGAGGTCTGCATGGGATTGTGTGAAGACAGTACTTTAAAACATGTCAAGTCTAAGAGCTCACTGGTGAAACTAAAATGAATATACATTCTAGTGAACTTCATTTGATGTTATGAGGAGATGGAGGTCAGTTTACACAACAAAATCAGATAATCATTTCGACTGTGGTCCTATCTCTGATGGCAGTCTGAGGCAATGTAAAAGATGATAGACAGATGGTCAGAATGCCATGTTGTTGGGAGCCCTATTTTGCATTATTACTTACAAAGATGTCAGTGACTGTGTAAGGCTACGTTCACTCCAATACGTTTTCATTTTAGAACTATCTCTGTCCCCACAAGCGTTTTAGTACATATCAGAAATATTCCCTGTGTGATCCCAGGAGTCACTGAGCAGGACCAAGTCAGCAAGAGCCAGGGATATTACCTGCATCCCTCCTGCTTCAAGTGTGCCCATCTCCCCTAGAGAGTAGAGGAGTGGGTCAGTTGCAAGACTGAGTAGCGTGGGGGTTAGGGGTCACCTTCTTTGACCCCCTTCCCAAACTTTCCAGTCTTGCCTGCACCTTTCAAAGACCTCTATTATATGAATTTAAGAACCATATCAAAAGTCCAGGTCAGTGAATACTACCCAGAGATTTGCTTCAACACTTGACAAGGTCCTCCAATAACATCAGGTGCTAGAGGCATCCAGGAGATTAGATAAACCTCTCTGTCTTTAGTGCACATGATGTGCTTTGGCTAAGACACTCAAGAGGAGTTCCAGGATTGCCAAATCTGATGACAGTCATTTAATTCTATATAACATACAGCAGAAGTCGTCAAAGTTGTTAACATCTCTATGTTCATGGCTATGTACTTTTACACCTGGAAATAAACACACTTGTTACTGGGCAGGGTCAGGGCCCCCACAGGTCAGATTGGTGTTCTAAGTAGTTTTTCTCGCTTTTAAATTGCAAGATAGGATCGTGTTTGATATTTTCGTTCATTTTTCAGGGTGTAATGCATGGGTCTCAATTTTTGAAAACTAGACATATGTATTGACTGTCATCTATAAGTGAATACAATTTGAAGGGGATTCTGTGCAGCGAATGTTTTAAGTGTATTTATTATTTTTTTGTTTCCGTTAGGGTTACATCAAACAGTGTCGCAAGAGAACAGACATGTTCACTGAAGAGCAGCTTCGCACCATTTTTGGCAATATTGAGGAGATCTACCGATTCCAGAGGAAGTTCCTGAAAGGCCTGGAAAAGAAGTTCAACAAGGAGCAGCCACACCTCAGCGAGATCGGTTGCTGCTTTCTCGAACACGTAAGCTGAGTCACAAAAGTCAATCAAAACAGCTTGCAGAAAAAAATTTCTGTGGGAACGTTTCAAAATCATGCGGAGATGTTGCTATTTGCAAAGAAAGGCATACAAATGTTAATTTAAACAGTTTGTGAACAATTTCCTCTCACTAAATGTGAGTGCATGCTTTTGAACCTGGGGTCAACATTCTAGCCAAATCACTCATCATCATTGTCTTGCCTCTAACCCTTTGTCATGCTGTCTTTTCTGTGTAGCAAACAGATTTCCAGATCTATTCGGAGTATTGCAACAACCACCCGAACGCTTGTGTCCAGCTCTCTAAACTCATGAAGGTCAACAAATACGTGTTCTTCTTCGAGGCCTGCCGACTGCTCCAGAAGATGATTGACATTTCCTTGGATGGCTTCCTGCTCACACCAGTTCAAAAGATCTGCAAGTACCCACTGCAGCTGGCTGAGCTGCTCAAATACACCAACCCACAGCACAGGTGACTCTCTCATGTGTCACACAGGGAAGAATTTCACGGTTCATTCATTTATCATTTTACAACACCAGGATCGCAACATGAAATTGAGACTGAGTTTATGCTACATCACAGAAAGAACAAAAACAAAACTGTTATTTTAAAGAGTGGAGTGCTGAGGATGGCTTGGAGGAGTCTCACAGTCTGAGGAATGAAGCTGCTCTGTTGTCTGCTGGTATTTCAGGGAATACATCTTTTGCCAGTTGGCAACAGGGTGAACTTTCAGGAGATCCATCAGTTTATTTATGTGCTGATGTTGAAAGTAACCATCGCTTTTATTCTTCCTCCAGCAATAGGCTGTAGTGGGAGACTACCTTCCTTAACAGTCCAATTAATTTCACTATCTGACTCGGAAATTTGCTCAAAGTTAAAGTCCAAACATCAGAGGCGAAGCAGCAGGTCTTCAGTCCAAAAAGGTGTTTATTCCAAGAGAAGAAAACATACATCCATGAGGTACCAACTGAGATTTCTCCCCGATTCTCCCCCTTTTATACCTGTGGTCCAGGTGGTAAACGCCCTCTTGGACCATCCCCCCTTCGTCATGATCACCCAGGGCCTGCCCATTATTATTTAGATTTTTGGATGTATTCTTAAGAGCCTACAAAATGTCTCAACCAGGCCCCTTCTGTGGCCTTGGGTGAGCTGTGGCTGCATCTGTTGCTCATCTATTCAACGTTGTTTTTATAAAGGGTGCATCAAACATTGGTCTTTTCACTAATGAAGACCACGCCAAAGGCTGTATGGAATAAGAAAAGAAATTTATTACACATAATGGACATATGTAGGATACTGGGAGGGAAAGGGTTGAGGAATGGAGGGGATGGAAGGATGAAGGGATGATGGGGTAGGGGTCGAGGGATGGGGGAAGGGGTTGAGGGTTGAGGGATGAGGGGGGTTTAGGAAGGACGGGTGAGGGTTGATAGAAAGGGAGGGAAGCTGGTAGGATGGGTGGATGGAGGGGGGAGTTCGGCGAGATGTTCGGGAGAAAGGAGTGGGTGTTGAGACGCTGAGTGGGGGAACCGTCTCTAATCTCTTCATGAGCCCCAGTGGTTCCTGTATATGGATAAGAGAGAGAAAACAAAAGAAAGAAGGGGATTGGGAGGGAGGGATGTAGAGAATTAGTCAAAGAGGAAGTGAACGGATGAGGTGTGCTTAAATATGTTTTGGGCGGAAATGAGATGAGTTCGAGGCGTGGTCTTTGTTCCCGAACCTAGTTATAAAACTTCATTTATCAGGCTCAAACTCACTGTTAGAGCACAGTTGGGACTGTAAGGGGTAATGGGGCTTAAATGTTATTTATATTGTGTATATTGTAAAAAAAACTAACCCCCTGTTGTGACCACTTTACACATCAGTGTTTCCCACACATTACGTTACCATCGCCAGACACATCCTTTAAGCTTTAGCTGCACACAACAACTCTATCTCATTCTCTGATCTTAAGGGACTACAAAGATGTGGAGGCTGCCTTAAACGCAATGAAGAACGTGGCCAGGCTCATCAATGAGAGGAAACGGCGCCTTGAGAATATTGACAAGATTGCCCAGTGGCAGAGCTGCATAGAGGACTGGGAGGTGTGTCAAAAAGCATCTCTGTGCTGAAATAGTCTCTTTCTTAATGTTGTTTAATGCAACTTTAACTAGACTCAGCAGCACCTAACAGCTCTGTGTGTGTGTGTGTGTGTGTGTGTGTGTGTGTCGATCCACGCAGGGTGAAGACATCCTCAGCAGGAGCTCAGATCTCATCTTTTCGGGGGAGTTGACGAAGCTGTCCCAGCCTCAGGCCAAGAGTCAACAGAGAATGTTTTTCCTCTTTGATCATCAGATGGTGTACTGCAAAAAGGTGCCTTATGATTTTACACTGTATTTAACACTCTTTTATATTCTACCATCCTAAAAGCATAGCAAAAGTTAACTTGTTCAATCCAATTTATTCAAGTCACATCCAATATGAAATAAAATATATTAAATCCACTATGTACACAGTTTTATTGTCAAATGCATCACATTGTAACTTCTCATAGATAGCAGCGACATAAGTATGCTTGTATGCAGTATTCCCTGAAAAATGTATGAAACTGCTAAAAAAGGCCCTTCTCAATGTTAAAGTGAGAAAAAAAATCCTGTATCCATCCCTTTATCCAGATCTGCAAAGGTTTTATGGAGTCTCTTCTGGGCCGAGACCCATCCTCCATCCAAGTTTCATGGAAACCCATTCAGTAGTTTTTTTGTCATCCTGCTGACAGACCAATCAGCCTAACAAGAAATAAACAATCAGACACAGGTTATAACGTAACCTTCTTGGTGCAGGTAATTAAACACTCTACTGTTGTCTGCGTCCACATAAAGTGTGGTCCTATAAAACTGTAATGGTCTAAAAAAAAAAAGAAGAATAGTGACAGTTTCCAAGTGGTTCCCTTAATGTCTTAGTTTAGGTATCAGCACTTAAACTGCATGCAGTGCAAAAGTTCCTTTTATCAAGATACTTGGACACCTTAATGGCACTGCAGCTGGAACATGTCCATTTTTACATGTGCTCAGGTAATAAATTAAAAAACACACTTGAAATAAAATGTCTCTGGTCTTCCCAACAAAGCTGAAGTGCAGTCACTAATATTTATAATTCACTTACAAAGTTGAGTAATGATTAAAGTTTTACCTTTACATTTCTGTTTTATCTTGTGCAAAATTGTCTAAGTTGTTGTATTAAAGCTCACAATGATCTGCACTCTCTTGTGTGTGAATTCCTGAACAAACAAAACAATAATACTGAGTTATTCACCAAATCAGTTTTCTGACTTTTCTGATTCTGAAATCACTGACTGGCCTGATATTGCAGCACCAGCAGGCAGTCAGATGTGTAATAGGGGAATAAGCCATCTACGTCAAACAGCTGCCAGCTGCAAAACATTGTCTTTGGTGTCTTTATCACTGCAGGACCTCCTGCGCCGGGACATGCTGTACTACAAGGGTCGGGTGGACATGGACCACATGGAGGTGATAGATGTGGAGGATGGCAAGGAAAAGGACTTCAACATCAGTGTGAAGAATGCCCTGAAGCTGCGGTCACAGGCTGGTGATGAAGTTCACCTCCTATGTGCCAAGAAGCCGGAGCATAAACAACGCTGGCTCCAGGCCTTCGCTGACGAGAGGATTCAGGTCCAACATGATCGGGAGACAGGTCAGATCCAGGCACAGTTCAACATTCTTGAACAAGGTTGCACTTTTAATTCATGATCTTTTACATTATCAAAATCAAACTCGGTCTTTTGGTTTGTTGACTTTGCCGCAATAACGCCTCAGAACAGTTACAAGGGGTGGTGGTTAAATCAACCCTTCAACCCCCTCACTGCCATCAGTAGTCGTCGATGGCGTTTATGTAAACAGAAGCCACTGGACATTTCCAAGATGTTTCAGCAGTGGTGATTTCTCTTGTGTTACTCTGGAGTTATCACAATGCCATTTGTCATTTTTAAGAAACGATGCCTCACTACCTGACCACTAGTGGTGCTTCAAAGGCCAGCATTAGCAACCCATGCTCCTACCCTGCCAGTCTGCACCGATATTAGAGGAGCTCTCTTTTGTTCTCGGTAAAGCATCAGGACATCCCTACTTATGTGTCTAATATCCTCCACATGCACACAGCATGCTGCTGATTTTGAGTACCGTAATTTCCGGACTATAAGGCGCACCTGAATATAAGCCGCACCAGCCAATTTTAGGGAAAAACACAAATGTGTACATATACAAGCCGCACCCGATTATAAGCCGCAGGTGTTTAAGCGTTTAATTACCATATGTAAAGGCTCGTGCACAGAGGAGATTGTCGGGAAAGAGACTGCTGTTTGGGGAAGCTTCCATTTTATTAACATTTCAACAAACAAGTTGCATATTTGCATAACCTATGACCACGCAAACGTCAACACGCAAGAGTCAGAGACGCACAAACAGACGCACAAAGCTGCGGACTGGTTCGCACGGACAATTAAAGACAACATGAATGTCATTTAATTCAACTAACAGCGAAGTAAAGTGAGAAACTTCTCGGTCAGACTGACAGACAGCTGTTAGCTCCGTTAGCACCGCCACCTGTCTGACTATGTGTTGTTAGCATAACAAACCTAAATCACTGACGTTGAAGACGTCCACCGACAGAACAACGCGTTCCCTCGACGCAGAACTCCGAATGCTCAATGACGGTGTAGGGTCGACGACGTAGCTACGCTGTCGCCGCGACGCAGAAGCATAATAATAAACCAGGCGTTAAAGGTGAGGGACGTAACCTGTACAATCCATAGATTGAGGAGGTCCCCTAGTGGCCGTTAGCTGTAAAAATCCATAAATTAGCCGCACCGTTGTATAGGCCGCAGGGTTCAAAGCATGGGGAAAAAGTAGCGGCTTATAGTCCGGAAAGTACGGTACTTTTAACTCACTCAGTGCCCAGGTTTTCTATCATGTTTTCCATTTTTTCCCATCTAAAACATCTCTATTTATCAAGAAAGTTTCATAATGATACTATTTATTTTTCTGTTCTCAGGCTTCTCTCTCACTGAGGTTCAGAAGAAACAGGCCATGTTGAATGCCTGTAAAAGCCATCCAGCTGGGAAACCCAAAGGTATGCACCTAAGGATTCAGACAGAAGCAAATATGGATTGCATGGACTTGAGTAGTTAAACATTAGACACTCAGCACCTGTACCTGAGTCGCAGTGTTTTTATCAGTCAGACTTTACATCCTTTTAATTAGTTGTTGTTTATTTTCTTTTGAGAGTGTGTATCAAATCCTTCAGATCATCTTAAAGTCCGTGTAAAGCAAAAATAAATTTGTGTTATGAGTTTGTCACACCACAGAAACATGTGTCATTGACCACTGAGCCAAATTTGAAAGATTAAAAAAAATTGCCAAGTATATAAAATTAGGTCTCAAAATCCTGGAAAAACAAGCACTTCTCTCTGCTATGAAACGCTGGGGGCGTGTCAGTTAGAGGCGCTGGAGCCACGCCCATACAGGAGGGGAGCCGCCTCCTGTGTGGGCGTGTCAGATAGAGCGCTGGAGCCACGCCCACGCAGGAGGGGAGCCGCCTCCGTGTACTGCAGGAGGACGTAACCTACAGTAACAATGGAAGCTAGCAGCGTCATCGATGGACCCAGCCCGACCTGTTTGAGCTATCAGAGCCAGAAACTGACTCTGAGTCAGACACTGATAGTGCTCAGCCTCGTTCCTCACAGGCCATGTTTTACATTACACACCAACGTAACACCCCAGTCTACATAGAATTCCTTGTCATAGCTATATTGGTGCACATAAAATATAACCTGTGGATTATCATTGTGCTGTCAGATGGACTCCGCTCAGGGAATGAGGCCAAATCATGTCATGATTAAATGCAACAACATCTGCTAACATTGCATGGGCATGACAGGATGCACGATGTAAAATCACTTTCAGGATTTGCACCTTCAGCAACATTTAAGTGCCCGTGCGCGTTGTGTCGGCCGGGTCGACACATTAACCAGGGTTCTGCAGCAGCGCTGCGAAGCTATACTCATCCTCAATGTTAGCTGCTTTATAGTGGGTGTTTGTGGGCTTCCGCGGTCTTCTCATAAAAAAAAAGGCCCGCCTCCCGCTGGTGGTGACGAGTGTCCGACCGTTCCCTGGCTGACGGCGATAACGACCGGGATAACGACCGGGTCGGGCTCGGCCAGAGAATCTAAAGTCTGGCCGGTGCCGGGGACGAGAGCACCTGTTGTTGGCAAGACGGTTGCAGGCAGGAACATAATGCCAGCGGCGGAGATGAGAGCATGCGCTGTCGGCGGGACGGGAGGATGCAAGCCGAGGACGGAGAGGGTCGGTTCGGGCTCAGGCAGAGAATGTAAAGTCTGGCCGGTGGCGGGGATGAGAGCACCTGTTGTTGGCGGGACGGTCACAGGCGGGCACATAATGCCCGCGGCAGGGATGAGAGCATGCGCTGTCGGCGGGATGGGAGGATGCGAGACGACCGTCTCCCCCCACCACCACCTACCCCCGGTGCGCCTCCACACTTCAACTTTCTGCGGAGAACCTGCATTAACTGTAATTATGAGCCCAAGCCCGATTTAAACAGGACATTTTTTTAATATGTGGGCTGTTATAACGGACGTTCTCAAGCTCCATGTTGCACTTACACTACACAATCAGTGATGCCGGTAAGGTGTTACTCTAATCTGACCACATTTTTCAGTGAGGAGTAATCAAACCACTAATCAGATTAAAGTTACTTTTTCAAATCACTGTGCGTTACTATTATTTTTGTCATTTTCCTTAGTTAAATTATATATTTTTGCTTTCTTCTTGTGTCTTGGGGAGTGACGTCACGTGCGCGAGAAGTCACGTTTTGTACATGAGGACATTCACTCACGTGTAAAACCACGCAGCGGCACAAACAACATGGAGGGAGGAGAGAGATGCGCCTTTTGTAGCTGGAAATACAGTCATTATTTTGAGTTATTACAAACACAACACGCTTGATCAAGGGGAGGAAATTGTCGGAAATATCCCGGCCGTCCCGCAGTCCGGTTCACGTCAGGGTCGGGCTCGGGCAGAGAACCTAAAGTCTGGCCGGTGGTGGGGATGAGAGCACCCGTTATCGCCGGGACGGTCGCAGGCAGGCACATAATGCCCGCGGCGGAGATGAGAACATGTCCCGGCGGGACGGGAGGGTGCAAGCCGGGAACAAAGAGGGCCGGTTCAGCCACACGGACCAGTGTCAGCGGACTCCTCAGATATCCAAACTTTACCTGGTGACTATCGGGGGTAAAGTGGACACTGCAGAGATGGTGTTGGTGGTGATTTTTAACTCTCCACAGTAGCTCCTTTTGACAAAATTGATCCACCGTTTCCTTACGTTGTCGTCCGTAGGAAACTAAAATAAGCTTAGGGAGCCGTTACCCTGCACACTGTGGCATCCAGGAAAGATTCAGGAGTGATGTGGAGGAGACGTGACTGTTTAGCTGACTGGTTGACTGGTTAGCTAGCTGCAAACTATTCTAAGACATGCTATCCAAGACTGGACAGCAAGCCGAAAAACCTCTGAATCTATTGCGCTGAATGTATTTATAGGCTTCCAGCAGGGCGGGGTTTATGCAAATCATCATAGCCGCCTTACGTAACGCGGCCATGATTTCTGACCCGCCCATTAAATCCTGAACACAGAAATAGTGAAACACAGTTTGTGAGCCTAGCTCCAAAATTAAATTCTAAATGGTTGAATGCTTTATTACATGTTTTAAGGAAATACATTTATGACCTTTTTAATGTGTTTAGAAGAAAATGGCTGAATTTGCTTTACACAGACTTTAAGTCTCAGCTTTCTATCAGTCTGTGGATGTCTTCCCCTCTCCCTTGGCTTGGATATGGACAACCTCACTATTCATAATATATAAGTTCTGATATATAATGCATCTAGTAGCACTCTTTATTGGAATTGTATGTCACCAGGGCCTTACATTCTTCAAGCATCTCAGAATCCCTTTTAAAAACAGCAAAGGTTTGACTAGAACAAAGAATTCTCATCCTCCTTCAGAACAGTAGAGTTCCGTATGAAGACTCCTACACTCACACTTCCAACAAGACCAAATCTCCTCTAAAAATAAATGCCTGCATTCACACTGCTTCTACTTTACTGTTCTTTTATTCATGTTAAGCTACTGTCAATAAAGCTCAACGCTTCCTGCACACCTGTTTTCAAATTAAAATATTCCAGTTGCTCAGAGAAAATAATAATCATATCACAATGATGAGTAAATGAAAAACAAAGCCCCTCCCTACAGAGGAGCCTGCTGTGCACGAGCAGGCTTGTAACCATGGTAACAGAGGACGCCAGATAACCAAGATGGCGCATTCAAAATAACAACAACTACATAAGCCCTGATTGTTCTATTTCTGATCAATGCAACTACATTACAGTATAAGTGCCTCATGCAGATCTCTGCATATATCCCCAGTAACAAAAAAATTCCTCACATCGCGGTAGACGGAGTTATCATGTAATCATTACCCGGTGCAACATTTTTGCCATGCTACCTTTCTGAAGCATGAGTAACAAATTCCACCACTTCAGAGCGTACTGAACACAAACTATTGTTATAACTTAGCATACAAGCTAACAAGCTAGATCTAGCAACGTAGCTCAACTGTAAATTTGTACGACCATATGCACTATTGCGAGTATTACTGTAACCGTCGCCATCTTAGCCTTGTGGTTAAAACATAGAATAAAACATATATCAAGCAGCTGTCCTTACTTGTCCAGCAGAAAAGCAGCTAATTCTGAGTCGCTCTTGAGTCCTTACAAATCCAGCAGCTCCCTCCACCTCTGAAATGATGCTCCGATATCTATCCTTGTTTTCTCTCTGGCTTGGTACAATTCTTTCTTTTTACACTGCTTTTCTTCGTCAGTCTTTTTATTTCTTCTCTTTGACGTGGGCAATGGTGGGGCATTTTTCTGCGCTGCTGTTGTTGTTGTTGTTGTCTGTTCTCCACCATTGTTTACATTTTGAGCTTGAACGGATCTGACCAGGTAAGAGCAGACACTAGCCCTTTTTGCACAGCGTCTCCGCATAATTCCGGAGCGGTGGTTTGCCAATTCTCCGCCGATGGTGATTCACACAGAGTGAAGCATCTCCGCTGTACGGCCATGTGATTCACAAAGAAAGCAGGCGCTGCAGCTCCTAAAGAGGCGTGGCGGTACACGTCATGTTGATGACGGTGTTTCCCAGGTGTTTCCCAGGTGTTTCCCTGTCAATCTAAACCCGTGGACAGTTTACAATCATATGGATGCTGTTATAATGTGTAGTGATTGAGATCCTGACCCACCAAACATCCTGGAAAGTGCGCGCTAAATTACATAATTACATAATAATAATAATAATAATAATAATATTAAATTTTATTTAAGAAGCGCCTTTCAAGACACTCAAGGACACTTTACAGGAGGACATCAAAATAAAACAATGGATAAAAAAAACATCAATTAAAACATTCAATAAAACAACATTCAGATATCCAAATACAAAAATAACATAAAATAAACAACATTCAAAACATCAATGAACATACAGTGTACAACATTTAATAAAACAACAATAGAGGTAGGGTGGTGTTACAGTTAGGGGTGGAGTGAATAGACAATTTTAAACAGGTGGGTTTTGAGTCTGGTTTTGAAAACAGGGAGAGAGTTGGTATTACAGATGTCGGGTGGTAAGGAGTTCCAGAGCTGGGGAGCAGAGCGGCTGCTTGGTGCTCCCCATGGTGCAGAGGTTTATAGGGGGGATAGTGAGGTGCAGGGAAGAGGAGGATCTGAGGGAGCGTGCTGGATGTGAAGGAGATCAGACAAGTAAGGAGGGGCGAGGTTGTGAATAGCTTTGAAAGTGTACAGAAGGATTTTGAATTGAATTATTTGTTTGATCGGGAGCCAGTGAAGCTGCTGTAGGATTGGGGTAATGTGGTGGGAAGAAGGGGTTTTGGTGATGATGCATGCTGCAGAGTTTTGAACCAGTTGAAGCTTATGGAGGGACTTGTGAGGGAGACCTAAAAGAAGAGAATTGCAGTAATCTAGACGGGAGGTGACAAGACTGTGGACAAGGATGGAGGCAGTGCTGGGGGTGAGGGAGGGAGGGAGTCGGTTGATATTTTGTAGGTGGTAGTAGGCAGAACGAGTGGTGTTATTGATGTGAGATTTGAAGGATAGAGTGCTGTCGAGGATGACACCCAGACTCTTAACCTAAGGGGATGGGAGAACTGAGGAGCTGTCGATGAGAAGGGGGAAACGGTCAACTTTGAATAGTGTAGATTGGGTGCCAATTAGAAGAATTTCAGTTTTATCACTGTTTAATTTCAGGAAGTTTGAAGTGAACCACGATTTGATTTCTGATGAGCAGGCGGTAAGGGGAGAGGGCGGGAGTGTGGAGTTTGGTTTACTAGAGGGGTAGAGCTGGGTGTCATCTGCGTAGCAGTGGTAGTGAATGTTAAATTTACGGAAAATGCTGCCAAGGGGGAGGAGATAAGTGATGAAAAGATGGGGGCCCAGGACAGAGCCCTGGGGCAAACCTGTAGTGACTGGGGAGGGGTCAGATTTAAAGGATTGAGGCTGGATGAACTGAGTACGACCTGAGAGATAGGATGGAACCAGTGAAGGGGGGTGTGAGTGATGCTGATGGAGGAGAGTCTACTGAGGAGGATAGGGTGGGAGATGGTGTCAGATGCTGCACTAAGGTCAAGGAGGATGAGGATGGAGAGAGAACCGCAGTCAGCTGCAATAAGGAGGTCATTAGTGATTTTTATGAGGGCAGTTTCGATGCTGAGGTGGGGGTGGAAACCAGACTGGAAAGGGTCATAAAGGGAATTTTGTGTTAAATGTGTATGGAATTGAGTGGCAACTACTTTTTCAAGGATTTTGGATATGAAAGGTAAGATGGGGCGGAGATTATTGTAATTATTGGTATCTGAGCCAGGGTTTTTCAGGATAGGGGTGATGGCTGCATCACCCCTATCCTTTTCACCACTATAATCACCATCAGTAAACTGGACGCTGTCTGGCTCTGTCACTCGTGGGGACGGAGGCTGTTTTCTGGGGGAAAGTTCCCTGAAGTCTCGGTTGGGAGGGCTGACGGTCGCTGTGATTTATTTTTATCACAGTCACTCGGTGAGTTAAAGTTTTTTGCCGGTGACAGACGCTGTTTTTCGGGCAGAAATGTGACGAAGAGTCGGTAGGACAGGCGGGAGGATGGACGCTTCTCCACGTACAGCTGTGGTATTTGTTTTCCTCATATAAGTTGCCAAAGACAGTTACAGTTACTATGTTACTTTTGTTTGGTCCTGTAACGTTGCTTTGTGGGACATTTCTCTGTGTTTAGTTGAGAGAAGGACCTGTGCAGTTATCAGACTGTCAGACCGACACGCCCTCGCTCCGAGCCTCTGGATTATCCGTTCACACTGGGACGGCTCACCAATAATGCGGCCCTGATACTACCTCCAGAGGTATCAGCGCCGGAACTAAATTTCCCCCCTCTCCTCATCTGAAACTTTCACACAGAGGAGGGTGCGGAGAATTGGCGCAGGATCCCCGCATGCAAACGGCAGTGTTAATGAGGCTAGTGTGCCTGTGCGGGGGAGGGGCACTGCCCAGTACATGCTGCATGAGGGAAGGGGGCTGCCAGCACGAGAGTGATTGACACTTCTCAGACACTCCCCTTGGCTCTGATTGGTTGTATTGAGCCAGGAGCGGTGGATTCTTGCAAATCAGATTACAGCTACTGGGTGGAGCCACAGACAGTGACCATATGACAAAGACATGGAGTACTTTAAGTAGTCTATGTTGTACACATTAATTTTTTATTTAAAATTCATAATAGGACAAGATCATGACCCTCTCCACCATACCTTTTTCGGTGGCTCTCCTCTGGCAGAGGTAGAGGTCATAGGAGTCAAGACTGAAAACCTTAACAGAACCTTTTATCAAAAAGCTGCGCAGTCCATGAATACACAAAAGTCAGTCAAATTGTAGTTGTCTGTTATGTTGTGTACTTTGTTTTTTCTTTCTAACTTACGTCTTTTAAGTTTTCTCTGATGTTGTAAACACCACTCCAGCCTCGCCTCGCAGTCATAAAATAAACTTGAACTTTTCAGGTTTTCTCAGCTGTGCATAATATATCATAAGAATCTTATAAATACAGATATGTTCTGTTCATCTCATCCCCTTCAGCGGTGACCAGACCCTACTATGACTTCCTGCTGCGACAGAAACATCCCTCTCTCCCAACTGCTTTGCCCCAGCAGCAGGTCTTCATGCTGGCGGAGCCCAAGCGCAAAACCTCCACCTTCTGGCACAACATCGGCAGACTGACACCCTTCAAGAAGTAAAGAACAAAAACCAGAATGGAAAAGAAAAGCTGTGGAGAGAAGGAACCGAGGAGAACAAGGAGAAGAGCTCTTTTCTTGTGCCTGAATAGACCCTTTTGAATTCTTCCTCTCTTTTTTTTCCTACTCGTAACATTGCCCTAACTGACATACTGATATGTTGTATAGATGTGGATGATTATGATGAGGAGGCGATTTTTTGAAAGCACTTTATAGGTTGGCTAACAATCAGACTTGAGAATGGTCTCCTGGCTGGAGACACTGAGTCAAACAGGAAGAGTGGCCTCCTTCTTAACTTACTACTTCTACACCTTCAATCAAGCACCAACTGGTACTAATACTACTACTGTACTGCTGCGAGTGAGCATAGACTCCTGACCGTGCTGCCTCTGTGAAGACATTGGCTGTCAACAAAATTGTGTCATTTATTTCGACTGTACTATTGTTTTATGATTTGACAGATGCCAAGTGTTCATAGTGCCAGATGATTTGTTTTTGTATGATTTGTTGTTTGTTCTGTGTCTGCTTCTGAAAAAAAGGGAAAATGTGTGTGTGTAGGGGGGCTCTGTTGTTCTTTTCTCTGTGCAAATATATAATTTCAGGATCATTTCAACTAGGTTTTCAAGTGTTTTTGATCTCCATCCAACATGATTTGGGTCTGGTGCATTCGTGATATTGTGCAAAACTTGATTAAAGTCATCAAATGCAGCCTGAAGAAGATTCAAAGCAACCCACACACTCCGGCAATGCGCATTCCTCGAGTCTGATACTCGACTCCTACTTCTACCTACCATGTCAATGAAAGTAACCAACCTGTTTTCTCTTCTTTATTTTTTTGTTAAGTGCCATTGGAAGTGTGTCATGGATGATTTACAATGACATGCATGGATGTGATGAAAAAATACTGTGAAGAATATTTTTTTATCTCTGAAGAACCCTGCTATATTTAACCAGATTGAAGAGCTGAGGTTTCATCGTGCTAGGTTGACAAACACACACACACACACACACACACCACACACACACACCACAGATGTTATTTTATCTACCTGTACTTCTGATATCCAGTATCCCTGCTCTGTGTATCTGGTCTCCAGTATAATCTCATTTCAGATAAATGCAGCCCAGTGATATCGCTCTGTAAGTGCATTCAGTACTTTTTTCACCTTTCTGTTCAAATGTTTTAGCTTCTGACCGTATGGAATATTAAACATTCCTAAACTGACAATTTTGGCCATTGGTTGGTGTGATTGGTTACTGGTTGTGAATGATGGAGGGATTAGGGAACATTCTGATATTGGAAGTCCAAACAAACCAGTTGAACAAACTTAACAGGTCAAAGAAATGGAAATTAAAGAGGATATACTGTACATCTTAATTTAGAGACACTCCTTGTACTATTGTGTTTATATATTGTGGAAAGACATCTTCAGACATGAAATCTTGGAAATGTTGTAAGAAAATCTGGGGCAATGAGTGGTTATACAACAACAGAGTTTTTCCTTTTTTGTGAGCAGGAAAGTGAAGACACCTGGTTTTGTCCAGGAGAGCGACTAGCGGTCACATTAAGGTTTTTAGCAACAGGCAAGATCAAATTAGCCAGCTTAATCCGGTAAAATCATATTACGATTATTGTGATTGTGATATGATCCAGGGATCAATCATGCTTGCGTCACAATTTACATTTTCATGATGATGTGACATTTGTACCAAATAAACATGTCTTCTCGTATCTGGAGAACAAGATTTATAGGCCAGGGCATCTCTGCAGCACTACAGTTCTTCATTATGATGTGACTTTGTTTGCCCACGTTTGATGAATTTTGGTTCACTAACCATGCTTTCAAATTGACAATTAACCAGATAGTAGGCGTATAGCACATGCATCCATAACAACACAGATCACACATGCCCACCATTGATATTGCTTACATGCCAAAGAGTTTCAAATTCTGAATGTGACCTGATTTGGCCTACACAATGAATCGAAAAATATGGCAGTACAGTACAGTTTTCATAGAAGCTGCAGTTTTGGCATAAAGATTAAATAGAATGCTGTAGTGTTTATAATGTTTAAATGAAAGGCCATACAAGTAGTTACACATATCTCTTATTGGGTTGGTTTGCCCTCCTACAAACATACAGTATGTAATGGACTTATTGTGCAAAAAACAATATTCAAATGGTTCAAAGCATGTCAGTTTTGTTCATTTTGCTTGCGATGGCTTTACACTTATTTCTTAAGGGAAAAAATAATGCAAAATGTCGGAAGTACATGAAGCACTTTCATTGTAATCTGGTACTGCACTGTCTCAATGACCTCTGGCACCCGCAGATTTTAATGGAACCGAGATAGGATGGTGTTGTTCAGTTGTCTAACCTTGCCTAGTGGCCTTTTGCAGTATTGCAGTGAAAAAATCCCCTGCTTCCCAAAAAGCATTTTCACCAAAAAAAAGTCTATTTATGACTTTGAGCCCGTCTTTCTTTTTCTCAAAGTGCTTTACATGGGTTAAGTCACAGTAGGTCATGTGATAATGTACTTGGACTCTTAGTACCAAACCAGCTCTTTGAATCCTTTACACTTTGCCACACTGACTGGAAGTATATTTCCTCCAACACACTTTCTCCCCCATCTAGCAGCACTGTGATCTTTAGCCCTGAGCCTTTCTCAGAAATGGCAGCGGGGTGTTTGTTCTCTATGTGGTACAGCACAGTGTTAGTACAACTCCTAAACTGAGGAGTAGCATCGCACATTTGAACTTATATTTGATTTTGTAGCCTTTCTGGAGGAAATACACCAACACTGAGCTTATTTTAGCAGTTAACTGACTGCTTGACTGGTCAAAAATATTCTCAGCAGTCAACTGATGAACAGTTAACTGTCAACATCCCTAGTATTTTATTATATAAAAAAAAACATAAGTGAGTATTAAAAAGTTATAATCAAATTTGAAAAAAAAGTGCTTTTCTTTTGTGCTGCCAGTCACAACTGTGATTTACTGTAAATAAATCAGGTTAAAAAAATCTGAACAAGACATCCTTAAATAAATGCCTGCCTGACTCAGAGACACATAGCATCTTATCTGCTGTCTCTCTGGAGAATACTAAGCGAACAAGCTGTTTGTTGTGACAAAGATCTCTCTCCGCTCATGTTGTGGAGCAGACTGGAGATCTTCAAACACACCTGAGAAGTAGGCCAGATGGATCTGGCTTGACAACTCTTTGAGATGAGCTAGATGTGATCTTCATTTCCACATGCGCATGGAGGTAAGAAGTGTAACATTCACATTCATTTATTAGCTATTGATGATGAGCCAGTCATGGACCATGCACAGAGCACACAGTACTCAACATTTCTTTTATGTCTCACAAGTAAGTCATGACAATACCTATTTATAATGTTTGTTTGCTTTTTTTTATATACATTTGTGAAGTTGAAAAATACAATTGTGCAGAAAACATCTAAACAGAAACCAACATGAACGCATCCATAATGGCATTCAGTCTTATGCAGACTTCTGAGCCTATGATAATGATGTTTGCATTAACAAAGGCGTAACAGACGTGGGGCAGGGATAGAAGAAGGTGAGGACTGTTTTCCAGCATTTATTTCCTCCTGCAGAAAACAATATGATTCATTAATTGCCGTCTGTTCTTGGTTTTCTATATGTCTGTTCCTTCAGCAATGCAAAAACAGCACTGTCTGATCTAATTCTATTTCCTCTTAGAATACATAAATAGATTCACTGCACTACCAAAATGGACTGGAAATTATTCACTTACAGTGAATCGTAACATGTCCTCAAAGATGTGAGAAACAATATACAAAAGGAAAACACTGACACCTGGTGGCAAAGTAACAACAAACACATGTGGTCTTACCCTCAGCAATGCTATGCAGAAACATTAAAATAACTGTGAATAAAAATAACTTAAGTGAAAATTTACAAATAATCAACAGAATGATTTAATAAAATAACTTATAACTCATAAGTCTGATTCAGTCTCTGATGATAAACCAGCAATTATTTGACTGACTTATATAGTGTTTAGGAAAGATGGTTCAATTTAGGGCTTACAACACATCTACATAGATGCATCTGCCAGCTATTACAGGGATTTACATCCATATTGGATCATTCTTCACCACACAAATTATGTCCAGTGACAGAACAGCAAGTTATGAGGAGTTAACCTTTATGAAGTGAGGTGAACTGAGGAGTGTAGAGGTCCAGACAGTGCAGGAGGTATTTGTAGCGTTATTTTCATGTATGAGGCTGGAATTTAAGGTTTATCAATCCTGTAGTAAAATGCATCATACTTGCTATATTACAGAAGGCCAAAATTGGATAAAATGTTGTCACTGTACATAACAAAAAATGCTGGCATTGAATGTAATGTAACAAAGAAAGTACTAAAGTGTGCGAATCACTACTCAGAGAATATGGAAAAAGTCTTTATTGAAGCAGTTGTTCAATACACAGAAAATCAGTCCAAGAGCAAAGACAGAGTTATCTAAAATCAGGCTCCAGAGGAGTAAAAGAGTAAGTCAATTAGCACAGGATAATGAAAAAAAAGCTGTAATGCTAGACTCAGAGGTACTAAGACAAACTGAGAAGGGACAACAAAGTCGCAAACAAATTCGAAAGATTGCCGCCATCCTACAAGAAAAAGTACAACTGAAATTGAAATGGGAATTCCCACTTGTCAACTTGCCTTCATGAGGGACCAGTTGTTTAACGTCACGTAACAATGGCAGCACTCCTGGGAGGGGGAGGATGAACTTCTAGTCAACAGTATTTGTACTAGGCTTGTGAATAGAATAGAATAGAATAGAATTACTTACTCCATTTTGTTTAAACTGTACAGTATATTCAAGGAGGCTTATCTGCTGAAGGTTCACGTGTGTACAGAAAAGTAACATCATTTTGTTATAGTCAGCCATTTTTTTAATTTTTGGCATTGTGCACCTGGAAAGGTTGTAAGTTTCAAAAGGAAATTCTGACCTTAACACAAGGGGGTTAAAACTAACAGGGAACATGTCAAACTAATCAAGGGAAATAACACAGGTGGAGGGACACAGGGCAGGAAGCAAAGTGATCTGAAATGAGACAACAGTGAATATTTTCACCCTCAAACCACTGACAGCTGCCATGAAATCCATGGTTTTGGGAAATTAACATTGTTTGAGTGAAAAAAAACATCAGAACACTACAAAGAATATCTGCTTCTGAGAACCACGTTCTACTTTTAAGATTAATATTCAAGGAAAAGAAAAGACAGCAAACCTAATTTTCAGAAATTCAGTTTTACATTAATAGCATTATCAACACAATTTGTTCAAGACTGCACCTTGGTGACAACAATCATGTAAAGAAGTGCTGTGGAAAGGTATCTGTACAGTCATCAGCATATCTATTTCAGTATGGAAGAAAAAACGGGTAGTTTTTATCCACACAGTGACAGCAAGAAAATACAAGTACTTGTATCTGTGTATGTGAATGCGTTTCTATGTACAGCATGTTACTTTTGCCATCTGCGCATCTCAGCATATTGAGCAGCATAAGACTGCCTGCTGGTGTGCTGACCCTCCTCTATCTCTGATTCATACATCTCCTCCTCTTCTAACTCTTCATCTTCTTCTTCATCCTCTCCTTCCCTTTCCAGTTCTTCCTCCTCCTCCACGCCTCTCTGGCGTTGTAAAGTGCTGCGAGACTGCAAGTGAAAAAAAGGTCAGAATCATCAGGCTCCCAGAGTAATGGTTTGAGGCCAGCGTTTTAAAAGTATAACTGAAGCTCCTGTCTCATCCTTAACAAGCACTCTCATTATGTCACCAATGGCAGCAAAGATGTCAGGGCTCACCCTCCTGGTGGTGGCTGGGTACTGGCTCTGTTGTCTGTAGTTCTGGCTGGTGGTGGAGCCCAGCATTGAACGGAGGCCCTGACTTTTTGGGGAGGCCACACGAGGGTTGGGGTAGTGGCTCATCAGAGGAGAAGAGTAGCTGCTCAGTGGGGTGTCCAGGTGCCCAGTCAGAGAGTCAGACATCTGGATCCGTCCGTTAAACAGCTGCGGAGTCAGGATGACAGTATCATGCTTACTCCAAAAACAGGACAGAGGCAGCTTGTTTTTTTAAAGCTATTACTTCACTATCGTTATTTAAAAGATTATTAAGCTTGAAACTCAATTGTGAATGTCCTCTTATTGAATGAATGAGTAAAACAAAAGTTTATTGCCAAATAGGCTTTCACAGACAAAGAATTTGCCTATATTGGTATATTGGTGGATAACAACAAATATAGTGAAGATGAAAATAAAATCCAGCACAACAATCGATCAAGCCTAATCCAATATCAATGTTGATAGCCCTGTATCACTCTAAATTTAAAATGCCCAATTACTGCTTAACCATAATATAAGATCACCAGGGCCAGGATCCACATAAAATTGTCTTCACTCGTACTTTTTTCCCATCAAGATACATGCACCATTCCCTGAGAAATGAGCAAAAATGGAAGAAACATAACAAAAGAATGTCAGAATGTCCCTTCATCCACATAGACAGCACAGTTGGTAGGGTCTATTCTGGACCGAGTTCATGGAAATCTGCTGTTTGTAGAAATCTGTTCAGTAGTTTTTGTGTAATCTTACTGACAAGCCAACCAACCAACAAACAAACAAACACGGACACGGTGAAAACATAACCTCCTTGGCAAGGGTAACAATATGTACAACATGAACATTACTTAAATAAAGGAGCAGTACTGTCATGTGCAAGAACCTGCAATCTAATAACAGTCAGTTTCAAGTATTTCTCTTAATACAGCAATAACTGTGTTTATTTCTGGAACCAGGGGCACAAAAAAGCTTCTCTCACTTTGAAACAGGCTACAAACCTACTTGTGTTTGATTACACAAAGAAAATCTATGACAAGGTCAGCTGTCCTACCATAATCTCGTCTGTATTTATACCACTCAGCCAAGTTTCATTTAACAGACCGCAATATTAAAAAATATATATTATTTTTTAAATTATAAATTAAATCTCTTCAAAGATGCAAATATTGATGTTTTGGCTGCTTAGGGTGAACAGAGCAAGCTGTTAAGTTTACACTAATATGTCAGGTGTGCCTGGCATATCATGGCTTTATTAAATTGATATGCTAAATGGGGAACAAGCAGTTGCTTATTTACACATCAAGCTAAGCATCATTATTCTTTTGCAGTGGTGTCCACTATTCACTCGTTTTAGCTCTGTTTAGGTCTCCACCTACTCCTGAGCAAAATATCTTCTTCTTTACCTGATAAAAGCTATTTTATACTCACCAGCTTATGAGTGTATGTTGTGTTTGCCGATGAGGAGGTAGTGCACAGTGGGTGTTTCTTTACAGTTAATCTGTCATCTATTCTGGCAGATTTTTGTTTCAGGTGTTATCAGCTGTATCATTGGCATGGGTTCTACCTCCAGATCCTTTTGAGTGTTCATTGCCTCCAGGTTGTCGTAAGTGTGTGTATAGACCTCCAGCGCTTTAGCATGGAATAGCATCTCCACTGTGATGAAGTCTGTGAAAATCCTCTGCCAAAAAACAAAGCAATGGTTGTGCAACATTGATGCTTTATCTGCCGATGGATGTATGTGTACAGTGTCTCTCTGTATGTGTCAGACTGACTTTGATATCCTCCAGCTTTTGTCTCTGGAAGTCTGTGATGGTCTCTTCCAGCTGTCTGATGCTGCGCTGGGCATTGTTGGAAGCCTTCTGAGCGTTGACTTCTGCCTGTCAAATAATATAAATTACAGTAGAAAACACTATACATGAGAGTCTGTATGAGCTGCTTGAAGGGTCAGTGATGTGATGATATTCATGAGATAATCATAAAATTACATTTACATTACCTGAGACTGAAAGGGTTTGTCAAGGAAATATTTGTGTATGAATATATGAATGTATGTACAATGCATCCGGAAAGTATTCACAGCGCTTCACTTTTTCCACTTTTTGTTATGTTAAATGGATTAAATTCTTTATTTTGCTCAAAATTCTACAAACAATACCCCATAATGTCAACGTGAACGAAGTTTGCTCAAAATCTCTGCAAATGTATTAAAAATGAAACATAAAACATATACATAAGAATTCACAGCCTTTGCAATGACACTCGAAATTGAGCTCAGGTGCATTCTGTTTCCACTGATCATCCTGGGGATGTTTCTACAGCTTAATTGGAGTCCACTGTGGTAAATTCAGCTGATTGGACATGATTTGGAAATGCACACACTTAACTATATAAGGTCCCACAGTTGACAGTGCACGTCAGAGCACAAACCAAGCCATGAAGTCCATGGACTTGTCTGTAGACTTCCTAGACAGGATTGTATCGAGGCGCAGATCTGGGGAAGGGTACTGAAACATTTCTGCAGCATTGGAGATCGCAATGAACACAGTGGCCTCCATCATCTGTGAATGGAAGGAGTTAGGAACCACCAGGACTCTTACTAGAGCTGGTCGCCTAGCCAAACTGAGCGATCGGGAGGGAAGGGCCTTAGTCAGGGAGGTGACCAAGAACCCGATGGTCTCTCTGACAGAGCTCCAGCATTTCTCTGTAGAAAGAGGAGAGCCTTCCAGAAGGACTACCTTCTCTGCAGCACTCCACCAATCAGGCTTGTATGGTAGAGTAGGGGTGAACGGATCCAATATTAAGATCGGATATCGGCCCCGATATTGACAAAATAGCTGATCCACGGGCCGTTCCAGTTGTTTTTTTCTTTCGTTGCAGCACATCCTACGTCATTCATCAGCAGCACATGTGTCGCATGCTGGAAGAGCACAAGTTGTTGTTGAACCGACTTTCATTAGTTTATTCTCAGGTTCAGCTGCTATGTTTTACTTTGGATTCCTGTTTGCAGGACTTTGCACTTAATATATTTTTTACATGTTTACAATGTTTGGTTACTGTTTGATTACTATTGTATCTTCAACCAATACACTGTTTTGTTTCTGTGGCTACATTTTATTTGTTTTAATTCAAGAAGTTTGATTACATTCTGTTTTAGATTTGAATGCACAATTGCTTTTTTTAATAACAAATAAGAAGTAATTATTTTTTTTACAAGTTTACAATGTTTGGTAACTGTTTGATTATTTTTGTCTTAGTTAGGAAAGTAATGTTTAGTTAGGAAAGTCTGGTACCTTTAGTGTCTTCCACATGGTGGAAGGAAGGTATAAGGTGGAAGGTATACAGTTTATTATTAATTCAACAACGGTATTGGATCGTTATCAGGTATCGACAAATACACAAAGCCAAGCCATTGGTATCGGTACTGAAAAAGTCAGATCTGTGCATCCCTATGGTAGAGTGGCCAGACGGAAGCCACTCCTCAGTAAGAGGCACATGACAGCCCGTCTGGAGTATGCCAAAAGGCACCTGAGGTCCGTTTCACAAAGCAGGTTCAACAAACTCTGAGTCTAACCCTGAACTCTGAGTTGATCTACTCTGAGATAGGAAACTGAGTTTTCGGTTCCAGAACAGCAGATTTGAGTTAGTTTGATCAACTCGGAGTAGTTTCACCTGGAGTTAAGCGCGTGCACCACAAGTATAGAAAGACAGCGTCAATGGAGCCCCGATTCGACGAGTCACCATGGCAACGGGGAAGAGGACGGCTACGTTTTTCACCCCACTGGAATTGGAAATATGAATGCGCTCATACGGTGAGTTTGCGCACGTTTTCAGAAGGAAGTGTAACACCGCTGCAGCAGCAAAAGAGGGAGACGGTGTGGGAGAACATTGCTGCTCGGGTCAATGCGTTAGTTTAAATGTAGTCCTTTGCAATCACAATAATATTACAGGGGGAAACTGCTTGAGTGGTAGCCTATTAATTTATTTCATTTAGGTGAAACCCCGCGGGGGAGAAGCGCACTTGGCAGCAGCTTAAGATGAAACATAAAAACATTAGACCTCAGCATAATCTCATGGGGATTCCTCATTTTGATCATGTTTTACATTGTAAAGTAAATATTAAGTGGCTGTTTGACTGTATAGTTGTTTTATCCCCAACATAATGCTGTTTTCACGAACATAAATGTCTTCTCATCTATATCATATTTTGTTAAATAATTAAGCCTTAAACAAACACAGACTTCTACTCAGCCAACAGAAAGAAAGCAGATGCCTGTAAAACGGGTGGTGGCCCAGCACCGCCACCTCTAACGGAGGCAGAGGAGCTGAAAATGATAAAGATGGGTAGAAGGCGTTTCAGGGCGAGACACACTTTTCTGACCGCTCTGCATACAGTTGCCTTGCTCAAGTGCTCTGCATCTCCGACGCTGTATAAAAAACTCCTATTTACAAAAAAAAAAAAAAAAAAAACGCAGCGCAACACACAATATCTGCTGGGATGTGAGAGCATGACTTCGGTTGGTAATGTTGGCATAGGCGTAACATCCACTAGGGACAGGGGGGACATGTCCCCCCCACTTTCCGAAATCCCGTTTTTGTCCCCCCCACTTTTATTTAATCCAGCCGAACGCAGTAGCTCTCAAGCGTCCGATACTCAAACATGTCCACTTGATTAATCTACCCCGACATATACCGATGTGCTTAATTAACATTAATTTGATGACAAACTCCGCCCAGCTGATGCAACACCAGCTATGCCAGGTTAGTAATCAAGTGAACCCACTCTCGCTGTGAGTCGCGGACAGTTTGTGTAATGATGCTGCGTTCAAAGGCTGCAACATGCCACTGTCTTCGGCTGGGTCGGGCTCTTGATCAAACATTTGTGTTTTGTTTTTTAATAACTCAAATAATGACTATTTCCAGCTAGAAAACACGCACCTCTCTCCTCCCTCCATTGTTTGTGTTGCTGCGTGGTGTTGCACGTGACTTGTGTGAGTTATCCTCGTGCTGGAAACGTGACCCTGAGACGCAAGAAGAAAGCAAAAATATATATTTTTACTGAGGAAAATGACAAAAGTAATAGTAACGCACAGTGACTTGAGTAAGTAACTTTTACCTGATAACTGGTTTGGAAATATTAACGCGTTAGATTACTCGTTACTGAAAACAGTGGTCAGAGAGTAACGCGTGGGCAATGACAACCTGTGTCAGCTTTACAGTTACAGTTAATGTGCCGGCCGGGCTCGGACACAACGTGCACGGGCGCGTTGGGCCCGATCTCAGCTCTACTCGGGTCCAGCCGCGACTTTACTGAGGTTCACCCAGTGTGAGCAGCAGGAGGACGGTCAGCTCACCTCCCAGAACATGGCACTGAATCACTGGCGACTGATTTAGGGACTGTCATTAAATTACTTAGCATAAATATATTAATTCAAAATAATTGCAGTTTTTTCTATATCTTCCATGTCATGTGGCCCAGTGACTCCAAACCAGCAGCAGATTGTATTAGTAAACTGGACGAATGAGACACAGCTATGTTTATTGTACTTATTGTATTTTATATGAATATTAATATGCAGAAATTATGATTTTTTTCTCAGTAACTTCGATGTCAGGTGTCCCACTGACTTCTGAAACAAATTCTGTTTCCATAAAAATCTATAATAATACAGAAAATAATGGTAAAAAAAAAAAGTTCTCTAATGTCTCGTGTCTTAGATTCTGATTCTGAAATTCTGAAAATGTTTTTTTTTTTTTTAAATCTCACCAGCAGTCACCATTTAAAGGGTTATTTTTCAAACTTTTCTTCTGGGGGGGGCCATGCCCCTGTACCCCCCTAGTGTTGCTAAGTTATTAAAACAATCTTGGGGAAACACTGTATGTTCTAAGAATTTTGGACACGTGAGGCGAACTATTTCTTTCTTAGCTGAAGCCGACAACGGAGCAAAATAAGTGTAAAGAGAGACATACTGGAGCCGTATATTTTCCTGCTTTTTTGTTCTTTGCCAATCACACCTATGACTAAGCATGATAGCCATGTTCATCATAATGTGTTGCTTTTAAGTAGCTGGGATAATGATTAAAAGCATGTGGAAAAGTATAAAATGGTATTCAAATCAGACCTCCACTTTTTTGTGTCCCCCCCACTTTTCAAACTGATGTTACACCCTTGAATGTTGGAAATGTAAGGACGGATTAGGTTGTGTATGTAAATGATGGACTGTGAGGTGAAACGGTACCGCTCAAAAAGATAATTGTCTGGAAATGCAAGAACATCTATGCGCGGTCTGATAATCATCTCCCGACGAATATTTAATTCTCTGTGCAGTAATGCTGCACCTTCATCCACGGGATCATTATCAAAAGGACATGCCATGGTAGTGAAAATAGTCGCCACCTAATATAACTTCTAATGTAGGACTACTGACTGATTTTTGCAATGATTTTCTCAAAAAACAGACGGCAGAACTATGCTACGCCAAAACTCGCCTGCTGACTGAATGAATGAGGAAATCAAATACCGTGTGTGGCTGAAAGAGGGCGGAGACAGAGAGAAACTCGAGGTTTGTTGAGAAAAACCTGGTCCCGACCAGGTTAGGTTCATATAGTGTGTTACCATGGTAACTGACCGAAAGCTTAAGTTACCTCTCTCTGTGAAACAGGCTAGAGTTACCCCTCTTTCTCTGGTTTGAGTTACCTCCCTTTGTGAAACGGAAAACTCAGAGTTTCCCTCATTTCAGGGTTAACAGACTCAGAGTTTTCACTAAACCCGCTTTGTGAAACGGACCCCTGAAGGACTCTGGGACCATGAGAAACAAAATTCTCAGGTCTGATGAAACAAAGGTTTAACTCTTAGGCCTGAATGCCAAGTGTCATGTCTGAAGGAAACCCCTCATCACCTGGCCAATACCATCCCTACAGTGAAGCATGGTGGTGGTGGTAGTGTCATGTTGTGGGGATGTTTTTCAGCTCCAGGAAGACAGACTGGGTTGAAGGTTCATCTTCCAACAGGACAACAACCCTAATCACACAGCCAAGATAACGAAGAAGTGGCTATGGGAAAATGTAGTGAATGTCTGACTGTATAAAACATTGTGTTCCAGCTCTGTTTTGAAATCGGTGCTCCAACACAAGGAGAGGATTTTCAGGATGTCTCGTGCATCGTTTGGTATCTTTGGAAATGTCAACGTCTCTTCTAGAATTGAAAGTTTTCTGGGTTTGAGCAATGTAAGACTGTACAATTTAGGCTTATTAAATATATTGTAAAGGTTTAATGAGTAAATAACACACATTTCTCATGAATGTGTAGTGATATCAGTATGTGAAGGATACAATGCTCTGTCGATCTGCTGGGTTCCTCAGCCGAATTTTCTCCACTTTCTGCAACTCCTTCAGCTCTCTGTTCAGATCAGTGTTAAACTTCTTCAGATCTGCCTGAAGGGTAGATGCATAGGTTGTCACAAATTTGATTCTATGTATTCAGTTTCAATTATTGAATTCAAAGACAGGATTCCCAGTATTTTTTTTCTCTGTACTCTTGCCTAGTTGGGCACATTCACAACATGTCAAAAGAAAAACATAAAAATGTGTTAACACTTGTGTTAAGTGAGTCTGAGAAAAAAGGAAGGAAGGAAAGTCATGCCATTGTTTAAAGTACCCCTCTGCCATCTAGAGACTGTTCTTTTATTTTGTGATTTTGTTCCCAATTGACTTTTGAACACATGGGTGTAGTGTGATTAATTCCAAAAAACATGGCAATGATCATACTTGATACCATGTGACCAAGTATTTAAAAAGGGAATCTACAGTTGTTGCCTAACAGTGCCACAACTGTCAGTGCTGGAAAAAAAAACCATTTGAATAAAAAATGTGACCAAACTGTGACCATACAATCACATCAAATTTGGATTTGAAGAATCTTGACACCACTTTTAGATACTCTGTCAACTCACACACCAAAAAAGTCCAGTCAGTCTCCTGTAGTGTATCTGTAACACTGTCCTCACAAGATAAAAGACAGCAGTGGTTGTAGAAACAGATGGAATTGTGGAGTGTGTCATCTTATAATCAGGGTCATCTTCAGGGCAATATGGTAATCAGCTGATATTAGCTTCTAGCAGATATCTCCATATCAGAAGCACACATCTGTATCTGAACTCACCCTTTTACTTTTGACTACATCTCCATAGGCTTTTAGTGGAGAAATTACTCTTGTTTCCAGTCTTTCTACCTGCAACAATAAAGCGTTCATCATGACAACTACTATGTGTTTGAGAGTTTGATGCAGGAAATAAATCAGATTTATGCATGAAAAGGATTAATTACAGTTCATTATGATAACTACAATTTCCCTGACCTGAGCCTGTCTGTAGTCCTGCACCATGGCCAGGTCTTCAGCTAGGTTTCTAAGGCCAATCTGAACCTCAGGGTCCTCAGTCCTGGAGAAGTCAAAGAGCTGAGCCACCAGCAGGTCTGCCTTGTCTCTGAGCTTGGCTGTCTTCCTGGTGTAGGAGGCCAGCAGCGAGCAGATCTCTCCCAGATACTTCTCAGCATGTTTCACTGTCTGCTCCATGCTCCTCACCTGGACATCCCTGCTGGATCAGATCAAGAGAAACAATTTGCGAAAGGATATGTTTTATTGTACAACTCTGGGACTAAGAAACAGAGGAGCTGATCAGCCGATCAAACTGCCTCTATGTTAACATCTTTCTGGATAGTGTGGAACATAATAGCAGTGACTCCTACCTGGACAAGAAGCTGTTCATGTTTGTTCTGTTGTCCTCCCCACAGCTCCTCTGCTCTGTTGTTTGCATCGGCAGGTTATAACCTGCACCAGGTAACAGAAGACTGTTGCCATAGAAACACCAACAACAGGTGGAGTGTATTAGCTGTGGTGGGGGTGTAAGTGATGCTCTTTGTCACATGACGGCAGCAGAGTATCACTATGGCCATCTATCCATCCATCCATCTATCTATCTATCTATCTATCTATCTATCTATCTATCTATCTATCTATCTATCTATCTATCTATCTATCTCTCTCTCTCTCTCTCTCTCTCTCTCTCTCTCTCTCTCTCTATATATATATATATATATATATATATGTATATATATATATATATATATATATATATATATATGTATATATATATATATATATATATATATATATGTATATATATATATATACATATATATATATATATATATACATATATATATATATATATATATATATATATATATATACAGTGGCGTACTTTTTGAAGGGCAGGGGCGAAAAGAAGATCACTTTAGCGCGCGTTTTGGCTCCCAAGAGGGCACTTTAGCCAGTGTTGGGAAAGTTCACTTTCTACATGAACTAGTTCAAAGTTCAGTTCACAAATTTTAAAATGAACTAGTTCAGTTCATAGTTCATAATTCTAAATTTTGAACTAAGTTCACAGTTCCAAAAATGAACTAGTTCATAGTTCTTTTTTTTTCTTCAATATGTTGATGCGAGCTATTATTTTTCTAAATGATTGCCACAGCCCATATAGAACCACAGACAGCTGTTATTTTATCAGTTTTAACACTGAAGCTGCAGCTCTCCCACAATATACTGCAACACCAGGTTGTCCAGCTGCAGCTGGGTGATGAAGACAGAGGAGCCACTACTGTACACCTTTAATGTGATCTGAGGGGTAGAGGATCTGTTTTGGCTCGCTGTTTGATTTTTTATTCACTTGCACAGACCTTGAAAGGCTCGCCGGGTGCTTTAGTTCAATGTACCGTTTCAGGTTTGTGGTACAGGATAGAGTACAAATTAAAAATTAAAAATCAAATAATACATAAATAAGTAAATAAATAAAGAAGAAAGGGAAAAATAAAGTAATGAATAAATAGATAGTTTAGACAGTGGCTTCAGGGAAAACGTTTCATAATGACTCAGTAAGGTATTACTTTTTTTTGTTATTTAACAAAATCAGACATTTAAGCAAAGAGCTCAGTTCCAGGAGAAAGGGAGCAAATTTAGGTAGTGATTTTGCAAATTTTTGTTTGTGAATAAAACATTTTGCATAGGATAACAAAGTTCATCATGTGTTCAAGAGCATTATCTTCTAGGTTAATATAGTAGCAAATAACATGTTTCAGGGTAAGAGAATGGACAGAGTTAGCAGCATCAAAAAATGAGATTCAACAACACTCCAAAACATTTTAGATATATCACAATAAAAAAACAGATGTGAAGCCTTCATTTGTTTTTGTCTCCATGCTGAGCACATTGATGACGCATGCGGCGGTGCGACTCTGTGGTGGCTGCTGGCTGGTGTTGCCAGTAGCCCTTTTTAGATAGAAAAGGCGGCACATTTGCTCCAAGGTAAGGGCGGCAATGTGCCGGCCTGTCTTTCTAAAACCGAGGCGTAATATTCCTCCTTTTCCAAAAGCCGCCTCTGAGGTAGGCGTAAACATGTGACGTGACGTGAAGCTCGAAGTTTGGCTGTGAACAGTTGACAACGAATTTGACTTCAAAATAAGAGCTTTACATTGCACCCCATTGGAGTTAAGAACTGGGTTCCTAGCGGGGGGCTTTTAATTTGAAAGTAGCGACCGTCCTTAGCCTGACGACACAACATCAAGCTAACACAACCAAACAACTACAGAGACCGAGGAGACGCTGCATCTCCTGGATCTCAGCGGCTGTCCAGTTGTTCATCTTAATGTCCGCGGATGAAGTGATGGACTGACTGCTGTGATCAGCTGTTTCTTGGTTTTAAAACTGTTATGTCTTTTCAGGACGAATTAATCTGTGTTCGTTTGGTAATGCCTCACTGCGTGTTTGGTATGCAGCTGTTTCTATCTGTCCTTTAAGGCTCGATGGGAATCTGGCACTATCTTGAACGAAGTTAAACTGAGTGAACGCGCCGTTCACAAACGCCAGAATGAACGCGTTCACAATAACGTTCATCAGGCAGAATACAGTACGTTCAGTTCACGTTCGCCCAAAATATGAACGAGTTCACGAACGATCATTCATTGAACGCGTTTAGGCACAACACTGACTTTAGCACACATTTTGGTTAGGGATGCTCCGATCGATCGGCCGCCGATCGTCATCGGCCGATATGGACCCTAAACAGGTTGATCGGTGGGCTCTCAAAGTGCAGATCAGAAAAGCCGATCGCATATATATATATATATTTATATATATTTTTTTTTTTACCCGAGACGGCATTTGAGAACGCGCCACACAGCAGAATACGGCGAGTATGAGAAACAAGCCTGGGCAAAACAAATCCCAAAGACACCCGTCCCTCAGCTCACTGTAAGTGAAACGTTTCCACGTCCGGAGCCTTACAGCAGGGACAGTAAAAGGTGGAGCAGGGTTCTCCCCAGACGGTGGAATAGCGGCGCTGCGCCGCTATACTCATTTTTAATGCTAGCTGCATTATAGCGGGTGTTTGTGGGCTGCCACGGTCTTCTCGTAGTGAACGACAAGTGTCCGACGAGGTCCGACGCCACAAAACCAAGCTACTAACGAGACAGTGCCGTTTTATGAACTACGGGAGCCCATGACGAGCGATCTCCACCCCGCTGAGCGATCTCTCGACCCCCCCCGCTGACCGTGCGCCACTACACTACACATTTCTGGGGAGAACCCTGTGGAGGGATATACCAACAAAGCTTATGGAAAAAAGCTCAATTTAATTTTATTTCATCTATTGCTCTTGACAGGGTATGTAATGTTTACACAAATAAAAAGTTGATTGTGGTACATAAAGATCTTGATTGTATTTATTATTTATTTTAGTACAAATGGTTTTACCACTTTAAGTGGTGCACAAGGCTAGATTGTAAATACAGGACATTGAGGATTATTATCATCATTATTATTATTATTATTATTATTATTCTCCCATCCATTCTGTGATCGGTGATCAGTATCGGTATCGGCAGATTTATGATTCCTGGGATCGGTGATCGGATCGCCCCCCAAAAATGCTGATCGGAGCATCCCTAGTTTTGGTTCCCAGGAGGGCACTTTAGCACGCGTTTTTCAACAATTGGGCCACGAGGGGGGGCGACCTGCCCCCCCCTTCTGCACATCACTGTATGTATATATATATATATATATATATATATATATATATATATATATATATATATAGTTTAGCTCAACCTCTGATATATATATATATATATATATATATATATATATATATATATATATATATATATATATATACATTTTGATTGACAGGGTCATAAAAATCCCGTCATAATCTATTTTTATTGGTCACTTTAATTTTTTAAATGACAATAATGACATATTCAATTGCTTTAATTTTTAATTAATATTCAGTCCAAACAAGCTGAACAAATAATCCACACCGTGGATACACACATCAAGCAGAAGAATATGTAACTTTTTCTCCGCAGTAACAAAAACATCTGACTGTGTGGCCCCAGTAGCTACATATGAACAATGAATAGTGAAATATGAACAGTGCACCTGTGGCCTAAACGCACAGTCTCACACCTTCCTCCTGGTCCGCATGGACTTGAATCGCGTGCCTGCTTGTGCGTAATCAAATGTCTCAAGTGGGACTGCTGCAGAGGCTATTGTCATGAGGTTTTGGACTTTTTCCTCGGACAGACGACTCCTCATGGCTGTTTTGATGTTGTTCTGGAGACTAAATCCACGCTCTGCTGCCACACTGGAAACTGGAATTACAAGCGCCACTTCCGCCAAAGTTTTGAAATCAGGGAACATTTCTCCAAGTGAAGTGATCAGAAGTCAGCAAGACTCTCTGAACGAGGGGTTTCCTGATCCTGCAAGCACCCGCTTCAGCGGTAGGAAATCCCGCAGCATGTGCTCCTTCTGCACCAGTGGATCAGCTGCACCGGTCACAGACGCGCTCCAAAGCCTCCTGTCCATAGCTCTTTAACGCGCTGTCAGCACCAGCCCGATAGATGCATTAAAGTCCGTGTAAAGCAAAAATAAATTTGTGTGATGAGTTTGTCATACCACAGAAACATGTGTCATTGACCACTGAGCCAAATTTGAAAGATTAAAAAAAATGCCAAGTATATAAAATTAGGTCTCAAAATCCTGGAAAAACAAGCACTTCTCTCTGCTGTGAAACGCTGGGGGCGTGTCAGTTAGAGGCGCTGGAGCCACGCCCACGCAGGAGGGGAGCCGCCTCCGTGTACTGCAGGAGGACCTAACCTATTTTTTTTTTTTGTATGAAAATCTTTATTTAACATTTGCAAAAGTACAGACAATCAGATATAGCAGGCACTGAGTGATAAGACAAGATACAAAATGAATAAAAAATATATCTCTTGATAAAATAATACATGTAATTGGAATAGAATAAACTAAATATGTATAAGGCATTTCTTATTTTGGGGTAAGTGAAAATGACTTTAAGTATTGTAGTGTCCGTTCACTTTTCTTATTTGGCATCAGTTTTAAGGTGTCTATGTAAAGAATAAACTCATTTGTGAAGACATTTAAGTTTGGGAGGGACTTGGAAAATTTACTCTTATGGATGTGGAATTTACCTATTAAAATCATGAGGTTTATTGTGGAGCAAATTGATTTGTCGTTATATTCGAATTTTGAAATAATATCTTTGGGTCTTATTGTTGCATATTGTTTAGTTTTGTGGAGGACCTAACCTACAGTAACAATGGAAGCTACTAGCAGCGTCATCGATGGACCCAGCCGGACCCGTTTGAGCCATCGGAGCCAGAAACTGACTCTGAGTCAGACACTGATAGTGCTCAGCCTCGTTCCTCACAGGCCATGTTTTACATTACACACAAACGTAACACCCCAGTCTACATATAACTCCTTGTCATAGCTATATTGGTGCACATATAAATAATATGTGGATTATCATTGTGCTGTCAGATGGACTCGGGACTCAGGGACTCAGGCCAAATCATGTCATGATTAAATGCAATAACATCTGCTAACATTACATGGACATGACAGGATGCACGATGTAAAATCACCTTCAGGATTTGCACCTTCAGCAAAATGCATTTAATTGCCCGTGCACGTTGTGTCCGAGCCGGCCGGGCGACACATTAACCAGGGTTCTCCCCAGACGGTGGAACAGCGCGCTGCGACGCTATACTCATCCTCAATGTTAGCTGCTTTACAGTGGATGTTTGTGGGCTGCAGCGATCTTGTAAAAAAAAAAAAAAAAGCGCCCGCCTCTGGCGGTGACGAGCGTCCGACCGTTTCCTGGCTGATGGCGATAACGACCGGGATAACGACCAGGTCGGGCTCGGACAGAGAATCTAAAGTTTGGCCGGTGGCGGGGATGAGAGCACCTGTTGTCGGCAGGACGGTTGCAGTGACGGTGACGGTACACGTCATGTTAATGACGTTGGTGTTTCCCCAGGTGTTCCCTGAAGGTGTTCCCCTTGTCTACCTAAACCCGCGGACAATTTATAATCATATGGATGCTGTTACAATGTGTAGTGATCTAGATCCTGACTAACCAAACATCCTGGACAGTGACGGAGTGAAGTTTTTCGCGCTAAATTGCATAATACATAATCACCATCAGTAAACAGGACGCTGTCTGGCTCTGTCACTCGCGGGGACGGAGGCTGTTTTCTGGGGGAAAGTTCCCTGAAGTCTCGGTCAGGAGGGCTGGCAGTCGCGGGTGATTTATTTTCATCACAAACACTCGGTGAGTTAAAGTCTTTGCCGGTGACAGACGCTGTTTTCTGAGCAGAAATGTGATGAGGAGTCGGGAGGACAGGCGGAGGACGGACAGGAGGACGGACGCTTCTCCGCATACAGCTGCGGTATTTGTTTTCCTGATAAGTTGCTAAAGACGGTTACAGTTACTATATTTTTGGCCTCCGGATTATCCGTTCACACTGGGACGGCTCACCAATAATGCTCCGCATACCGCCGGTGGGACCCGCCGTCAGCAGGACGGAGAGGGTCGGCTGCGGCGGTGCAGCAACATAAGGCCGGTGGCACCCGCCATCAGCGGGTCGAGGGGGGCCGGGGGCGGCCACCTAAGGCCGTTGGCACATGCTGTCGGCTGGAGGAGAGGATGCAAGCCGGGGATGGAGAGGATCGGTTCAGCCCTGGTGACCAGCCTCAACGGACTCTGCAGAAATCCAGACTTTACCTGGTGACAGTTGCTGAAACGATCAGGGAGAAAAGTGGACACTGCAGAGACGGTGTGACGGTGGTGGTGTTTAACTCCCCACAGTAACGTTAGCTCCTCTTGACAAAATCGATCCACAGTTTCTTTACGTTGTCATCTGAAGGAAACTTAAATAAGCTAACAGCGCCATCACCCTGCACACTGTGGCATCCAGGAAAGGTGCAGGAGCGATGAGGAGGAAATGTGACTGTTTAGCCGACTGGTTGGCTGGTTAGCTAGCTGCAAACTATTGTAAGCAATGCTATCCAAGACTGGAGAGCGAGTGGGAGAACCGCTGAAGCTGATGGGCTGCACGTATTTATACCACTTCTGCAGCAGGGCGGGGTTTATGCAAATCATGGCCGCGTTACGTAACACGGCCATGATTTGCATAAACCCCCCCATGATTTCTGACCCGCCCATTAAATCCTGAACACAGAAATGTTGAAAAACAGTTTGTGAGCCTAGCTCCAAAATTAAATTCTAAATGGTCGGATGGCTTTTACATGTTTTAAGTAAATACATTTATGACCTGTTTAATGTGTTTAGAAGAAAATGGCTGATTTTGCTTTACACGGACTTTAAACATTCACTGTGGTATGCACAGGACAGCGCTTGCTGCGCGTGATGCCTCCACGGCTGTGCGTCAAGTCAGTGCATATGTCAGCACTCTTAATAACATTTACACATACTACAAGAATTCCCCCATACGAACATACAGACTAAATAAACTTCAAAAAGAAATGGGGGAACACGACCTGCTGAGCCTAAAACAACCATTGACTACACGCTGACTGTCGCTGGAGAGGGGGCTAAGGGCATACGTGCCAACTGGGTTGCTGTGGTGTCAGAGTTGAGGGAGGAGGAAGATGCGAAAAACTGCCCGGTAGCTAAGGGCATCAGAAAGCGGCTTCAAACATACACGTTCACTGCTTTGACTCACTTGCTTACTGACCTTTTGTCCGTGGTGAACCGCATGAACCTCATCTTCCAAAAAGAAGACTTCAATATCTCGTCCATCTCACCTGTCGTGAGCATGACTCTGGCCAGTCTGGAAGACTTGATGAATGGGCCAGGTGAGGCGGAGAAAAAATTCAACGAGGCCTCACAAGGCGGCAGGTTCTGTGGCGTCACACTGACACATGTAGACACGCAGACATTTTCATCTTTACGCACAGAGTACGTTGCGGAGGTGACCAAATCAATCAGAAAAAGATTCCCATCGGAGCATCTGAGCATCATTTCTGACCTGGACACCGTACTTAAAGTCCGTGTAAAGCAAAATCAGCCATTTTCTTCTAAACACATTAAACAGGTCATAAATGTATTTACTTAAAACATGTAAAAGCCATCCGACCATTTAGAATTTAATTTTGGAGCTAGGCTCACAAACTGTTTTTCAACATTTCTGTGTTCAGGATTTAATGGGCGGGTCAGAAATCATGGGGGGGTTTATGCAAATCATGGCCGTGTTACGTAACGCGGCCATGATTTGCATAAACCCCGCCCTGCTGCAGAAGTGGTATAAATACGTGCAGCGCATCAGCTTCAGCGGTTCTCCCACTCGCTCTCCAGTCTTGGATAGCATTGCTTACAATAGTTTGCAGCTAGCTAACCGGCCAACCAGTCAGCTAAACAGTCACATTTCCTCCTCATCGCTCCTGCACCTTTCCTGGATGCCACAGTGTGCAGGGTGATGGCGCTGTTAGCTTATTTAAGTTTCCTTCAGATGACAACGTAAAGAAACTGTGGATCGATTTTGTCAAGAGGAGCTAACGTTACTGTGGGGAGTTAAACACCACCACCGTCACACCGTCTCTGCAGTGTCCACTTTTCTCCCTGATCGTTTCAGCAACTGTCACCAGGTAAAGTCTGGATTTCTGCAGAGTCCGTTGAGGCTGGTCACCAGGGCTGAACCGATCCTCTCCATCCCCGGCTTGCATCCTCTCCTCCAGCCGACAGCATGTGCCAACGGCCTTAGGTGGCCGCCCCCGGCCCCCCTCGACCCGCTGATGGCGGGTGCCACCGGCCTTATGTTGCTGCACCGCCGCAGCCGACCCTCTCCGTCCTGCTGACGGCGGGTCCCACCGGCGGTATGCGGAGCATTATTGGTGAGCCGTCCCAGTGTGAACGGATAATCCGGAGGCCAAAAATATAGTAACTGTAACCGTCTTTAGCAACTTATCAGGAAAACAAATACCGCAGCTGTATGCGGAGAAGCGTCTGTCCTCCTGTCCGTCCTCCGCCTGTCCTCCCGACTCGTCATCACATTTCTGCTCAGAAAACAGCGTCTGTCACCGGCAAAGACTTTAACTCACCGAGTGTTTGTGATGAAAATAAATCACCCGCGACTGCCAGCCCTCCTGACCGAGACTTCAGGGAACTTTCCCCCAGAAAACAGCCTCCGTCCCCGCGAGTGACAGAGCCAGACAGCGTCCTGTTTACTGATGGTGATTATGTATTATGCAATTTAGCGCGAAAAACTTCACTCCGTCACTGTCCAGGATGTTTGGTGGGTCAGAATCTAGATCACTACACATTATAACAGCATCCATATGATTATAAATTGTCCGCGGGTTTAGGTAGACAAGGGGAACACCTTCAGGGAACACCTGGGGAAACACCGACGTCATTAACATGACGTGTACCGTCACCGTCACTGCAACCGTCCTGCCGACAACAGGTGCTCTCATCCCCACCACCGGCCAAACTTTAGATTCTCTGTCCGAGCCCGACCTGGTCGTTATCCCGGTCGTTATCGCCATCAGCCAGGAAACGGTCGGACGCTCGTCACCGCCAGAGGCGGGCGCTTTTTTTTTTTTTTTTACAAGATCGCTGCAGCCCACAAACACCCACTGTAAAGCAGCTAACATTGAGGATGAGTATAGCGTCGCAGCGCGCTGTTCCACCGTCTGGGGAGAACCCTGGTTAATGTGTCGCCCGGCCGGCTCAGACACAACGTGCACGGGCAATTAAATGCATTTTGCTGAAGGTGCCAATCCTGAAGGTGATTTTACATCGTGCATCCTGTCATGTCCATGTAATGTTAGCAGATGTTATTGCATTTAATCATGACATGATTTGGCCTGAGTCCCTGAGTCCCGAGTCCATCTGACAGCACAATGATAATCCACATATTATATTTATATGTGCACCAATATAGCTATGACAAGGAGTTATATGTAGACTGGGGTGTTATGTTTGTGTGTAATGTAAAACATGGCCTGTGAGGAACGAGGCTGAGCACTATCAGTGTCTGACTCAGAGTCAGTTTCTGGCTCCGATGGCTCAAACGGGTCCGGCTGGGTCCATCGATGACGCTGCTAGTAGCTTCCATTGTTACTGTAGGTTAGGTCCTCCACAAAACTAAACAATATGCAACAATAAGACCCAAAGATATTATTTCAAAATTCGAATATAACGACAAATCAATTTGCTCCACAATAAACCTCATGATTTTAATAGGTAAATTCCACATCCATAAGAGTAAATTTTCCAAGTCCCTCCCAAACTTTAATGTCTTCACAAATGAGTTTATTCTTTACATAGACACCTTAAAACTGATGCCAAATAAGAAAAGTGAACGGACACTACAATACTTAAAGTCATTTTCACTTACCCCAAAATAAGAAATGCCTTATACATATTTATTTTATTCTATTCCAATTACATGTATTATTTTATCAAGAGATATATTTTTTATTCATTTTGTATCTTGTCTTATCACTAAGTGCCTGCTATATCTGATTGTCTGTACTTTTGCAAATGTTAAATAAAGATTTTCGTACAAAAAAAAAAAATAGGTTAGGTCCTCCTGCAGTACACGGAGGCAGCTCCCCTCCTGCGTGGGCGTGGCTCCAGCGCCTCTAACTGACACGCCCCCAGCGTTTCACAGCAGAGAGAAGTGCTTGTTTTTCCAGGATTTTGAGACCTAATTTTATATACTTGGCAATTTTTTTAATCTTTCAAATTTGGCTCAGTGGTCAATGACACATGTTTCTGTGGTATGACAAACTCATCACACAAAGTTATTTTTGCTTTACACGGACTTTAAGAGGATTGCACAGTCATTCTGGCGCAACTGCTGTGCAACTCTGGCCTTTCGACCCACCATCACATTGGCTCCGTCACTTCCAAGTCCAACAACCCAAGCCATAGCACATCTTTTATTTTTACTGTGATGCATTCAGCAGTGCCAGAGGGAATTGCGTAATTGTCGATAAACGCAGTTTCAGGCTCCCCTTTCTGTTGAGGTGTCAGGTATGTGATTAGCATTTTCTCCACTGTGATATTAGTGGTTTTGAGGTATCTGGATGACAACACATTCTGATTTTTGAGTTTACTTAGCTTAGATTGAACGATAACTAATTGTTTCTCCTTATTTGAGTTAAGGAATGCAGACAGAGTGAGACTTACAGCCCCAAGGGGTCTAGAGTGGTTTTCCAACTGTGTCAGTGTGAAAGGTTAGCCATCATAAAGTATTAAACCTGAGGTCGATCTGTACGCCAAATGGTGGGAGATGCCCAAACGTTTATGTTCCCGTAGAAGGATAGAGGGGTCAATGTGGGGAGAAGACCATAGGTTGACCACAGCCAAGCTAGATGAGTTATGGAGAGGAGCAGGAAGACAGGTCAACTCCTCTTTTTGTTTATTGGCTAATTTCCCAAAATGACCAATTAGAAGAAGTGGGTAAGTACTGGAAAAGGGTCTCTAAAAACCCTTGCACGGGAAGAGACAGGGGGTGGCATTTGTTGGATCTCCAAAGAATTGGATTTCCGAGAGAGGGCAAAACATTTTGGCATGGCTTTTGCCATAGATTTGAGAAAGTCAGAATGCGGCCGCTTCTGATCCGGACGCAGGGCTCAAGGTCTGTTTCAATAAAGATAGCTCTATTATTCCACCCAGCCTTGCCTCCGCAAAATTCTTTTATCATCAAACTACATGCCGACACCTTTGAGGAAGAGAGCCCAGAAACCACAGTTTCATCTACTATTTTTCCAACATATCTGCTGTTGGCGCTGCGGTCATCAATATCACTGGTTATGGTCACCGCTAAGGCCTCCTCCATCTGACCGACTGTCTCATGGTGGGAATATGTGTGTGCACTGTTAAGGTTTGGACAGCCGGCAGACTGTAAGAGATTTATCAGGTCAGGATACAGATGGCTCGCGGTGTTTGTTTTAGCCATATGTAGCACAACCTTAAGTTGTGTTTTTAATGCCTCCTTGCAGGCAACCTGTGATTTCTCCACATGCTTAATCATACCCACACTCTGGTTGAGCACCCTCGAAGCCTCAAGGTGGCTGTGGCTACTTTTGTGGTCAGTTAATGCTGATTTCTGCATGTTCGTGCATCCTCGGACAAATCCGTTGCTCATATTCGCTTTTTTACATATGTCGCAGGACATTTTTCCATCCTCCCTCCTCAGCCAGGAGAATTCCCGCTCCCACTGTACTCTGTACTCCCGCCTAACCTCCTTGCTGCCGCTTCCTCGCTCCGCCGACGCCAAGGGCTGAGTTTGTCTTTCATCTTCATCTGCATCTATCCTCTTTTTTCACCTTTTTTTCACCTCTTTTATCAACATAGTTATTGGGCTTTTTAAAGAAACTTCTGACACTCAACTGCTGTGACATTTTTCTTCTTTTCTACTTTTCTTCTTCTACAAGAGCCAATTACTGTAATATGCTCTTCACCACCAAGTGGTCAGGGGTGTTAATTGCAATCTGTCAAAATGACGGATGGCCCTCAGATTTTTCCGTCACCGTTTAAAAAAACGGTCAATGACGGAAAATATTCAGTTAACGCGACCCTATATATATATATATATGTATATATATGTATATATATATATATATGTATATATATATATATATATATATATATATATATATATATGTATATATATATGTATATATATATGTATATATATATATATATATATATGTATGTATATATATATGTATATATATATATATACATATATCCTCCCTTTGTCCTTTTCCCATTTCTTTTGTCAATTAGTCCTGTCTATTTAAGCCTTATACATATACACACACAGCATATATATATATATATATATATATATATATATATATATATATATATATATATATATATATATATATATACATATATGTATATATATTATATATGTATGTATATATGGACTAATTGACAAAAGAAATGGGAAAAGGACAAAGGGAGGAAATGAAAAGCAAAACAGGACACATGAGGACAGACCTGCAAAATAAACCATACAAAACAAAACCAAAAACTTAAACCATGGCAATAAGATTTTTTAAGATTCTCAAAAGTTTTAGTTCCTAATCTACAAATAGTGTTTGTTTTATTTATATGTTTTAAGTATGTGGGAGAGACTGAAAATTCTTCATCCACACATATGTATCAGCACAGATACAATATTAGACATTAACTAATGTTGTTTCCAGTCCTTCTTTAACATTTTTTGATCCATGGTATGGACTCTGTCAGGATGGCTGGACTACAAAGACATTAATTGGACTGATTTTGAGCAAAAAAAGATTGAACGGTACTAGATTTACTTATTAGGAACAAAAGAACCATTTGGATTAAATTCAAAATATACTATGATCCAACTTCTTAGTCTCAACTATTTAAACCCTAATCTTAATCCTTATCCTTTCCCAAAGACCTAACCTTAACCCCCTTACCCTAACCCTGACATGCAGAAGTTACAGCTCTAATCAAAGTTTATGCTGCCCAAGATCTACAATGTCCTCATATGGAAGCTTAGAGGACGTTCCTCACAGAACAATAGCTTCCACTCGCCTTCATTTCAAGATGCCCAAACCGATCAATGACGAGCCTTAATCTGTTGTGTCAGAAGAGGAGGTGCAGGTGGTGGACCTACAAGATGACCTCTGGCCCAATGGAGAGGTCTGAAGCAATCGACCTTCCGGTGAAGACATCCAAGGAATGGACACCTCAGGAGATCTTGCTAATTCCCAAAGACAGAGGGCTGAAGTTCAAGTAGGCGTACAAAGAGTACACTGGGAAGTGCATCCAAGCCAAGATGCCCATAAGAAGCTTTGAGGCTTTTTGCGCCCAAATGAAGCAATTGAGATAAAAGACTTGCTAAGTGTAAATTCACTAACAAGACCATGCCAAGTTTAACTGTAGTTTTTTTAGGTGTTGGGAAGATTTGGAGAGGACAGGAAAGGGGAGGTCGGGGGTGGTTGGATGAGGAAAGGGGGTCGGGGTCGGTGGATGAAAGAGGGGGCTTTAAGGGGGGGTTACGGGTTTGCCGAGCCATCTAGGAACCGGGGGGGGGGGGGGGGACGGTCGAGACTCAGAGTGGGGGTACGTCTCGATGAGCGCACGTCCTGATGGGCGTGGCTTCATCTTCCCCCCATGGCTCGTGTGCTGGATGGCCCGGGTGCCCGCTCTGTTATCTTCTTGCCGTGGGATGGTGATGTCGAAGGCTGGGCTGCCAGTTGTCCTGTGAGAGGGGATGGTGGAGAAAGAGAGGGTCTGGGGGGGAGGGTTATCAGAACTTGAGATGTACAGGAGAGAGATGGTTTGGCTTACCTTATGTAGGCTTCACGGGTGATGAGATCGGGCGGTGGAGGTGGTTAAGTTTTTTGGGCGCAAGTGGTTAGATTGATGAGACACAGGTGGTTAGGTTGATGATGCGGTTGGTTTGATTGGCGTGGTCCTGTTCCTAAACCTTAGTTATAATAACTCTATTTCACAAAAACACACAAAAAAGAAATGTACATGGATGTGCTTTAATGTTCTTGTATCTTGTTGCTAAACATAACATTAACCAAAAGACAAAAAATAAAGACACAAAAAGACAAAAAAGTCTCAATACAAACATATACCAAAAGATTCCAAATCGCGCCCCAACGTTGCCCGTCAGATTCTGCCAGAACATGCAAACTATAACCAGGACCACATGCCTGATAGACAAATAGATAGATACACGGATAGACAGATTACCCTCTCTGAAAAAAAAGGGTCACTACAAACCTATTCCAATGTACTCAAAATTACATGACCACTTTCTGGGGGAACAATTTTGGCCTCAACACTTAATCACATTTTCACTTACCTCCCATTTTCGGTCAAAGTGGTGTAACTCCACTTTATCACGTTTAGAAAAAAAGTTATTGACGATGACCGATTTCGGTCATCCTGGTTGTTAACCCCTTTACCTAACCCTAACCCCCCTAACCCTATGCCGACCCCTGCATCTTAAAGTATCACCACTGGTATCACACTTAAGATCACCTCAAATGGAGACACTGGTGATTTTTGTATACATAAGTGCTTCTCTTTGGTGGTGTCTTGCTTCTGAATTCATCAGACATTTCACTACAAAACTAATACTATTCATGTGACCATCCAAATATTTTGTCACCAAGATTACCCAAACATAAGTTCTGACCGGAGTTCTTACTGCTGTAAGTGCTAAATGTTGGGTATTTTTGTTGACCTATTCTTTCAGATCTTATGAAAGAATTCACACAGCCAGCTATTCCTGATCCTTTGTTATGATGTGAACAGTTGAACTTTTGGAATGCATGTAGTTCATCTCCGCTTGGTCCGGATGTGATCATTATTATTACTTTAACAAAACCAATGACTTTGGTTCTCGTTGCTGTATATGCTTTGTGTTGGGGCAGTTATGCTGACCCCTGCATCTTGGAGTATCACAATTGGGATCACATTAAAATCACCTCAAATGGAGACAGTAATGCTGTGTGTGTACATAAGTGCTTCTCTTTGGGGTTGTCTTCCTTGTGAATTCATCAGAAATTTCATAACAAAACTACAACTACCCATGCGACCAGCTAAACAGTTTGTCACCAAGACTACCCAAACTGAAGCACTGACTGATTTGTGGATAGAGATGTTTGTGGAGAGAATGGACTGGATGGAACTGTGGTTGTTTGGAGTGGTTGGGACGATGAAAGGTTGCAATGGTGGTGTATTCAGGAGAAATATTGTGCTGACATATGGAGCTTATTAATAATAATAATAATAATAATAATAATAATAATAATAATACTAATAATAATAATACATTTTATTTATGCAGCGCTTTTACAAATCTCAAAGACACTTTACATAAAACAAAAATACAGAGGAAAATTACAAATACAGAGGAAAAAATACATAGAGAAATAAATGAAAAGTACATAGAAGGACAGGCAATAATGTGCAGATAACTGTGTGTTAGTGATAACAAAGACTGATGGGGGTACAGAGAAAAACAGCTATTGTTGCAGGTTAAAAGCAGATTTGAAAAGGTGGGTCTTGAGTAATGATTTGAAGGTGGATGGGTTAGAACAGTCACGGATGTGTTTGGGGAGAGCATTCCAGAGGGAGGGGGCGGCTATGGAGAAGGCTCTGTCGCCCCAGGTACGGTGCTTGGTCCTGAGTGGGTGTGAGAGGAGGTTTGCGTCAGATGATCGGAGGTTTCGGGAGGGAGTGTGGTGGTGGAGCAAGTCTGTGAGGTAGGAAGGGGCCTGGTTATGGAGGGCTTTGTGGGTGAGGAGGAGGAGCTTAAAGTTGATTCGATGTGGGACAGGGAGCCAGTGTAAGTTTTGCAGAACAGGGGTGATGTGTTCGTGGGAGCGGGTGTGGGTGAGGAGGCGGGCAGCCGAGTTTTGAATGTACTGAAGTTTGTTGAGAACCTTGGATGATGAGCCATAGAGGATGCTATTGCAGTAGTCGAGTCGTGAGGTGATGAATGCATGGATGAGAGTTTCGGCGGCAGAGAAGGAAAGTAATGGACGAAGGCGAGCAATGTTCTTGAGATGAAAGAAAGCAGTTTAGGTGAGGCAGCTGATGTGATGTTCAAATGAGAGGTTATTGTCGAAGATGATACCGAGGTTGCGGATGAACGGGGAGGGTGACAGGGTGGTGTTATCAATGCTGAGGGAGAAGTTCTTGGTCGATGTGCGAGGGATTTTGGGCCGATGAGTATAATTTCAGATTTGTCACAGTTCAGTTGAAGGAAGTGAGTTTGCAGCCATGATTTTAGTTCTGTCAGACAGTTGGTGAGGGTGGAGTGGGTGACAGGGGTGATGGATTTTGTAGAAATGTAGATTTGGATGTCGTCAGCGTAGCAGTGGAAACGGAGACCATGACGGCGGATGATGGAACAAATGGAGAGTAGGTAGAGGATGAAGAGGAGAGGACCAAGCACCGAGCCCTGGGGGACGCCTTGAGGGAGGGGGACAGTGGAGGAGGTGCAGTTGTTGATGTGGATGAACTGATGACTTTCGGTGAGGTATGATTTGAGCCAGGAATTAGCAGAACCAGTGATGTTGAGTATTGTTTGTAGGCGGGACAGAAGAATGGAGTGGTCGATGGTGTCGAAGGCTGCAGTGAGGTCAAGGAGGATCAGTATGTTGAGGTGCCCAGAGTCTGCAGAGAGGAGGAGATCGTTTGTGATTTTCAGAAGAGCGGTTTCGGTGCTGTGTTGTGGGCGGAATCCAGATTGGAATGGTTCGTACAGTTCATGAGAGTGGAGGTGGGTTTTGATTTGTGCGGTGACAACGCGTTCCAGAATTTTTGACAGAAAAGGGAGGTTTGAGATGGGACGAAAGTTTGAGATGGTGTCAGGATCCAGGGCGGGTTTTTTAAGGATGGGGGTGACAGCAGCCAGTTTCAGGGTTTGGGGGACAAAGCCATAGGTGAGGGAGGAGTTGATGATGGTAACGATGAGTGGGGAGATTGCTGGGAGACAGAGTTTGATGATGGAGGATGGTGTGGGGTCCAGGACGGATGTGGAGCTTTTCATGTTAGTGACGATTGGGAGGAGTTCCAGGGGGGAGACAAGAGTGAACTGTGAAAGGGGTGGAGTGGTCGGGGCAGCAGGAGAGTCAGAGGTGGTGGGGGGGTTGCCAAGTTGATTGTAGATGGTGTTGATTTTGGACTGAAAAAATGACAGGAAGGAGTTGCATTTATCAACTGAGATGGAGGAGAGGGTGCTGTCGCAGGGTTTGAGGAGTTTGTTGACGGTGGAAAATAGAGTCTTGGGGTTTTTGGAGCCAGAATGGATGAGCTGTGAGTAGTAGGTGGACCGGGTAGAATTGAGGGCATTTTTGTAATCTGAAAGGTGGTCTGTGTAGGCATGGAGATGAACCGTGAGAGTAGTTTTCTTGTATTGTCGCTCAAGCTGACGTTTACGGGTTTTCATTTGACGGAGTTCGGGAGTGTACCAGGGAGCTGTGTGAGTGAATGAGACAGTTTTAGTTTTCAGAGGAGCCAGTTTATCAAGACAGAGGGACAATGTGTTGTTGTAGTATGAGACCAGGTCAGAGGGGCAAGTAGTTGGAGGGGGTGTGGATACGGACAGAGTATTGGCCAGCAGGTCAGAGAAAGCTGAGGGGTTGATGGACTTGATGTTACGGAAGATTATATTGCGTTTGAGCTTTGGGGGAGGGACGGGGATGAGAAAGTCCATGGTGATGGCCAGATGGTCCGAGATGTGGAGGTTGAGACTGGAGAGTTGGTGGAGAGTCAAAAGTAAAATGAAGAGATGTCAACATGATGTGTAGAGCAGTGGTTCTCAACCTTTTTTCATGGTCGGTCAGATAGATAAAACCATTATATGAACCATTTAAACACACTGCTCATTTGTAGTGGTCTCTCTTGAACTATTAGAAATAAAAAGATATAACTAAAGACTTGCCAAAATTGGATAATTAACTTAATTATAAATAAAGATTTGTGCACATAAGAGTAATTTTCAACTTCATGTGCCCTCTTTCGGGATCATAAGATCTGCTCTCAAAAAGAAATCATTAACTGAATGTGACCGGACCGTGGAAAGGCCCGTGATCTCACTATCAACTTTGGATCTTACTGGTCCTTTAAATACTTCAGCCAACCCAGTAAAGATGCCACAGATTCTTTTACCTATACAGATGACTGAATGATAGACAGAGACAAGGATGTTTCCGAAAAAGAAAGTTTTATTTAAGAGCTGCCAACATCAACCACCTGCCAACCAAAAGAAGGGAATCAACTATAAATTGTGAAGGATGTGCAAAAAACTACCAAGCACACGAAATCAGGGGGGGGTGTGAAGTACAGGTGAGAGACTATCGCCAAACCCTCCACCGTCAGGCCGGCCACTTGCCGCTGCCCCTACAGCACTCATACACAAAGAGAGAGAAACACGTTAACTCTCAATTTTAAACAATGCAGCTCTATTAGTTTCTCTCCTTACTTTTCAGTGGGAAGTAAAATATAAACACATTAACGGAGGTGGGCAAAACAAAATAAACTCAACCTAAGTAAATTAATTTAAGCAAGAAAAACAAAACCTATACAAGAAAACTTAACAAATAAATCACAAAACGAGCTAAACAAAACCTAAGCAAAACAAAACAGCAGTGGCAATCTGCAATGAAACAATTCAAACCATGGTGAAAAGTAATGTACACAATATAAAACATAAAAGTCCGCTTTTACCTCCATACATTGTTGTGCAGCGTCCACAAAGTTTGTAACGGAAGAAAGGGGGAAAACCGGCACAGAGCTGGACCAGGACAGCACACACCCACACGGTCACGCACCAAGGAGCAGAGAGAGAGAACATCGACATGCAACAGCATATGTATGATTTTCCACCTGGTCAATTAAGACCCGGAAGTAAGGTGTGGCTACTCGTGAAGGACATTTTACCAAACTGCCACTTTCTACCTGCTACATTAAATTTAGATAAAGGCAAAAAATGCTAGAAATTGCTAAAACTTAAAAATTAAGATATTTGTCACCTTAAAATATCTTCTTTAAGGATCAAAAAGAAGACTGACATCTTAAAGTTACAATCTGTTGTTGGGAATTGTTATTGATTATTGATTATTAATTAATGTTATTATTAATTAATTAAAAATTATTATAGTTGATTAATGAAACCTAGGTAACTGTGAGTCATTAATGAACATGGGGCACCACCCTAGAATCAGGGATCAATAATCAAATGATTTACCTTTGAGTCTCATAGCCTGAAAATTGGTCAACTTGTCAATATTATGAAATTATCAATAATTAGACAAGAGGGAAGGCATGAATCCAAGCACTGACCATCTCAACCAGCAGTTATTACAATATGGGATTGTGCAAAATAATCACAGATGCTGCTCAGTTAAAGTCAACAGTGTTTATTAAAACGTTCTCCACAGAACAAACCACCTACAATTTCCTTTACAAAGCTAACAACGTCAAAACACAAGCAAGCCAAACAGGTACCTGGGTGGAGGCGTGTGTGTGTGTGTGTGTGTGTGTGTGTGTGTGTGTGTGTGTGTGTGTGTGTGTGTGTGTGTGTGTGTGTGTGTGTGTGTGTGTGTGTGTGTTTGTGTGTGTGTGTGTGTGTGTGTGTGTGTGTTTGTGTGTGTGTGTGTGTGTGTGTTTGTGTGTGTGTGTGTGTGTGTGTGTGTGTGTGTGTGTGTGTGTGTGTGTGTGTGGCAGGAAGTCCCCAATAAAGACTACAAAGATGGCGGAACGTGGCTTGGGAAGTCACGTTCGCCAGACTACAAATTGGCGGGCGTGACTTGGGAAGTCTCGTCGGAGAGACTACAGGAAACACCGGAGGTGACTTGTGTCATGCGGGAACGCGAATTCCAAGATAATGAATTCAGATTCACTGATTCATGTACCTGGAATTCAAAAATGGCGGCAGTGACTGTATCGACCAAAGGTGGTCACTACACGTGCGCGCGAGGTTTGAACAAAGGAAGCGGTTGCGCCGTCTTTGATCTCGTGTGCGGTTTGAGCACACGAGGGGTGAATTTACAGTGATGATACCCACAGTTCCAAAAGTGTAGCCGTGCTACCAGGGAAGTCCGTCTTTACAGTCAATAAAGGGAATATGCTGGACACACGTCTTATGTTATAGCGGGGTTGTTAACTATAAGTTTACAACAGATCACCCTATAGTGTACGTGTATCTCGGTGTGTGTGTGTGTGTGTGTGTGTGTGTGTGTGTGTGTGTGTGTGTAAGTGTGTAAGTGTGTGTTAGTAAAAGAGGGAAGAAGCTAAGCGGGGCTTAGCAGACAACAAAGAAACAAACAAACGACCATGTGGTGCACAGCGGTCGTCTCTCCCTCGAACAGTGGCCGGCAAGTGAATCGAGGTTCGCTTATCGTCCGCTGATCGAGCCGGAATACGACGCATTGTGGTCACACAAGGCGGCAAGACTGTACAGGCTGGATTTGCCTGAATAGGCTCCTAGCGAGCTTTACACAGTTAGCACACAGTACAGGTTACCATAAATAGGACTCAGCGGTCCTTTCACCACAAAATAAAAGCACAACAAAGAAAAGCACGCTATATACTATCTGTTTCTGCCCAAACAAAAGCCTCTTACTTGGATGCCGCTCGTTGTGGTAGCGTGGGTGCCCGACTGACTCAAAGCTCCAACTCGTTCAGGAGGCAAGCGTGGGGTCAGTTGTAGCGTCCTAACAGCTGACGGCAGGCTGTTCACAGCGATATGTCAAAACAGTCTCTGTCTTGTCCAGCGAGGAGGGAACTGACATTAGCTCAAGCAAAAATGAAAAACGTTTCTCAAAGTTGTACCCTTATGGCAGCAGTTGCGCGAAACCGAAGTCTCACTCTTCACAACAGACGCTCCCTGAGTACAAAGAGCAAGAGTGCTCCGTGATCTTTTAACGTGGGAGTGACGTCATTGTGATCCTGGCGGATCACAGCCAATAGGGACCGGGTGACGTCTTGGGGGCAGGTAAACTGGTCACGCTTTTCACACCTGGTTGGCCTTTTTCCTGTTCTTTGTTTTGTAGTCCTCGTGGCTGAGGAACTACTAGTTTAGGCTTCTGGTTTCAACTACAGGCCTTTCTCTTTGTTTGACACCTGTATATGGAGGCACGTGGCCCAACACTGTCAACACTGAATATTGCATTGTGGCACTGAAGTGTTCTGCACTTAGTGAGACAATTTAGTGAGAAACTTGGGCTTGTGCTTCACTGAGCCTCTTTGTCATTCTTGGTGGCAGGGAGGCAACTACTGTGATCAAGCTCTTCTCCAGGCACAGTCATTGCAGAGAAGGAGGCCTCACATAAATATGTGGAGGCAAAGGGTAGTAGCTGCTCCAAAGCTTTCTGTCCCAGGTCAGGGTTGGGGTTAGGGTCGGTGCTTATGCTTGGGTTATCTTGGCAACAAACTTTTTAACTTTTCGCATGAGTAGTTGCTTTGTAGTGAAATATGTCTGATGAATTCACAAGCAAGACAATATAAAGGTATTATTGGTGCAAAAGGCTTGAGCACCTGTAATTAATAAACTCTTAAACACAGGAAGATAAATGAAAAACTAAGGACAGGTGTAAATTAATTCAAGATGGCCGCGACGACACAGGCGTGAGTGTCTGCTTGAGCCCCAGTCTGCATTATTAATTAGTTCTGCTTGTCACACCGCGGTGGAGGGATGTCCTGTCTTGGGTTTTTTGTCTTGTGAATTTCATGTTTTATTTTGAAGAGTAACTCTCCTCTCGTTTCAGGTCACTTGCCCTTCCTCTTGTGTCACCGGTCTGGCGTCTTCCCTGATCCCTGATTGTTTCCACCTGTGCTCCCTCCCCTCATGTGTATATAGTCTTTGTCTTCCCCGGTCTTGTTGCTAGAGTATTTCGTTCGTTCCGTCGAAGCACATCCAGCCTTTATCACAGCCCTGATCACAGCCTTGTTGATTCTAAGAAAGTTAAGTATTGCCACGTTTTGTTTTTGCATATAGTTTTCCTCTGTTGTAGAGTGATTTTGATTTTGATTCCATTTTGGTCAGAGATTTGTTTTGTTGGTCAGTTTAAGTTTTATAGCGTTTGATTTTCCTCCTGTTGGAGCGTTTTCTGTTCTTTAAAGTTTTTCAGCCTTATTCAGTGTAGCGATTTTCTTAGCCTGTGTGCTTTCCCCAATTGTTGAGCGACTTTTATTTTGATAAGTTTTCATAGCGTCAAGTTTTCTAAGATTAGTGTAGATATCTCTTTTCCTCCTGCGGGAGCGTTTTTTGTTCCATTTGTGTTTGTTAATTGTCCTTTGGACACTTAGTGTTTCTCAGCCTGTTTATTTATCACTCTGTCTACAGAGAAACTATATTAAAAATAAAGCCTGTCTTTACAACTGCCTTCCTGCATCTGAGTCTTGAATTTCTGCCTGAGCCTGACACTGCTTGGCCTTGAAGAACTTTTTCCTCCTGCTTTGTCATCTCCGATTGCTATCCTGTTCCGCTCTGCGTTTTACGGACCTAAACCTCCACATCAAAGGGGTGCTTTTTGCCTTCATTTGTGAGATCGTCATGTCCTTTGTCAAAGAAGGCGCACCGGTCTCTAATCAGACCATCTGGGATGCAATACAGCAAATGAACTCCGATACGCTCTCCCATTTTGACACAAAAATGGATTATATTCAAACAAGTTTAAATACTATACATGGATCGCTGTCTTCACTTGGAGATCAAATTTCAGAGCTTGAACAAAGAGTCAGCTCTAATGAGGACAATACATCTGACCTGGAAAAACGTGTCAAAAGCCTGGAGAAAGAAAACTCCTACCTGAAGGACAAGGTGGAAGACGCCGAGAATCGAAGTCGGTCCTCAAATCTTTGCTTCTTACATATTCTTGAACAAGCTGAGGGCTGGGACATTCTGGGCTTCATGAACCAGCTGATTCCACGTCTCCTCGGTAAGGGCAACTTTTTTTAACTCCACCAAACATTGAGCGAGCTCATCGTTCTCCTACAGCAAGCTGGTCCAAGGCCAATCCTGGTGAAATTCCTTAATTATCAGGATAAATTGAAGATCCTCCGACTTGCTCAGGTGAAAAAGGAACTGGCGTTCAAGTGCGAGTCCACATCTACCTGGACTTCAGTGCTGGGTTACTTCAGAAACGTCGGCAGTTTGATCCCATAAAAAAAAAGCTCCGTGATCTCGACATCAAATACTCTCTTCTGTATCCTGCCATGTTGAGAGTTATTATCGATGGTAAACCCTCAGTGTTTGCTAGTCCTGATGATGCTGATGCATTCTTGCGTGACATCCCCACGAAATCTCCGTAAGTCCACCTGGGATAAATTCTCCACATTTCGCTTCTTCTTAGTACTGTTTCTCTTGCTCCTGTCACTGACTTGTATTGATGGTGCAGCATGCTTATTGAGCTACAAGGACTAATAACTGACTTTGTTCAAGAAACCTCTGCGGCATCTGGTGGAACTTTTCTGCCGAGTGAACTACTTTTCTTCTTCTGTTTGTTTGCCGTAAACTACAACGTAAGGCGTCAAGATGACGCAATGATCTGTCGCAAAGACTAAAAGTCATGCCAAAGTCGTAAAGTCATGCCACGAATATGACAGGCGATATCCTTGGTTACATCTGTTTACTCTGAAGGCCTATTTTGATGGGAAGTGAATGAATGCTGAATATATTTTTTAATTGTTCATTTATTTTATTTTATTTATTTTTCTTTTTTCATCTCTCCCCTATGAAACACGACTTCTGAATGTTAAATATTAGATAAGATACAATATATTATTTCCAATTATTCAGGGGAATGTAAATTTAAATTAAACTATGCAATCACACTTTCCCTTGATAAACTTGCAGAGTGAGCTCCACTTTGTCTTTATGTTTTTGTTAAGTCAGTTTGTCATGATTTCTATGTGTAACTTTGTGAGTGTGTGTGCGTGTGCGTGTGCGTGAGTGTGTATGTTCTGCTCTCCTGCCTCCTACGCCTTACCCCCTGCCCTTCTTTCTTCATATACCCACAGCATGATTTGTTGATGCACTTTTGTGAATATTTGGTTTCTTTATTTGTATCTCATGTATAATTAATTTAACTAAAGGTTTACATGTTATTCATTTCAATATTAGGAGCTTATCCTCGAAAACTGATCTCGAGCCTGGCTTGCTTATAATAAACCTAATATAATTACACTCTCGAAAACATGGTTGAATAGTAATATTTCTGATAATGAAATTAAACTTGAAAACTATGTTTTTGTACAGAGCTGATAGGGGTGCTAGAGAAGGAGGAGGAGTGGCCACATATGTTTCCTCAAACTTGTCCTCAGAGCTTGTTACACCAAAAGAGAACCCAGTGTATTTTGAATCCCTCTTTGTTAAAATTATTTTCCATGAAAACAAACAATTGACAATAGGAAATATATATAGACTGCAAAATGCTCCTTCAGAATCCATAAAGCGTATTTTGTCCTCTATTAATTCCTTAGATCGTCCAAATATAATGATTATATTGGATGACTTTAACAGTAACTGGCTAGATCGCTCATCTCTTAATGATCGAAATTTACTTGGCAGTATAAACCTAACTCAGCTCATAAGTGAGCCTACCAGAGTTGATTACAGATCTAATTCTCTGTTGGACTGGATTCTTGTCACCCGTCCAGACAGAATTTTAAAATCCGATGTACTATCTGATTGTCTCAGTGACCATTCCATTATTTTCTGTGTCTGGAAGATTAAAATACCCCGTCTTCCACCAAGATGCATCACGGTAAGATGATGAACATTCATGAACATTATATACAAGACATAGCCGCCATTAATTGGGACAGGTTTTAGTTAATACCTTCTGTTGAAGAGGCATGGCATTTTTTCTACACTGAGTTTATTACTGTTATTGATAAACATGCGCCCTGGACATCAATTAAGGTTAAGGGTAGACACTTACCATGGATCAATGGTGATCTTATAAGTCTCTTTAAACGGAGAGATAAGGCCTGGGGAAAATACCGCCGTACGAAGGATTCTGCTGATTGGAATGCATATAAACATTTAAGGAACATATGTACAACCAAAACAAGAAATGCTCAATCTTATTATTATAAAGACCCTAACCCTAGTCAACGATTTTAATAACCCTAAACAATTTTGGAACAGAATCAACAGCATAATCAATAAACCCACTAAAAGTACTACTACTCATATTAGAATTAACAATGAAGTTGTTAGTGAACCCTCTATAATTGCTAATGCTTTCAACCAGCATTTCTCCTCTATTTGTATTTTTTTCTACAAATATATACATATATATATATATGTATATATATATATATATAGACTATATAGACTACACAGGTTTTATTGTTTTAAACACCATTTCAATGTTTTTAAGAAATGCAAAATAATGCCTGTTGGTTTTACTGATCACTGTTTGGTTTTATGTAATGTTTTCATCACTAAGTTAAAATCTCAGAGTGCTTACTGGCATTTTAACACCACTCTTTTATCTGATTCCAATTTTAGAGATGTTTTTAGGTTTTTTGGGGGAGTTTTTTAGGAACAGGAAGCCTGATTTTACATCTTTAAGACAGTGGTGGGACTGTGGGAAAGTTGAAATAAAGCAGCTCTGTCAACAGTACACTCTCAATGTCACACGGGACATCACCAGATCTATGAAGGATCTGGAGACTGGGATTGTGGAGTTACAGAGTTTATTAGAATCCACTGGAAATCGAGATCATATTGAAGATCTCAAGTCTAAAAGATCTGCTCTTAAAGACCTACTAGGCACTAAGGCTCAGGGGGAGCTGGTCCGCTCCCGTTTCCAAAGTGCCGCGCTGATGGACGCACCATCAAAATTCTTTTTTAACCTGGAAAAGAAAAATGGACAGAACAGACTAATACATGGAATCAAATCTGCTACAGGACAAGAACTTAAAAAGCCAGAGGAGATCCGCAGACGGTTTACAACTTTTTATGCCGACCTCTACAAAAGTGAGTACCGAGAACACCAAGAACTGTTTTATTCTTTCTGTAGAGTTTTACCCAGGGTCCCAGAGAACATCGCCGCGGAGCTGGAGGTACCTCTGACCCTGCAGGATCTATCCGCGGCCCTGCAGAGCCTGAAGGGAGGCAAGGCCCCAGGCATTGACGGGATACCTGTGGAATTTTACAAGGAGTTCTGGAAGGAGTTGGGAACAGATCTTTTAATGGTTTTTAATGAAAGTTTTAAAAACCTGATTTTACCACTAAGCTGCAGGAGGGCAGTGATAACTCTCCTGCCAAAGAAAGGAGATCTGCAGGAGGTAAAGAACTGGCGTCCTGTATCTCTTTTATGTACAGATTACAAAATTTTATCCAAAGCGCTGGCTAACAGACTGAGGGAGGTGATGGACCACGTCGTCCACCAGGACCAGACGTACTGTGTGCCTGGTAGGTCTATTCTGGACAATGTGTCCTTAATTCGGGATATTTTGGACATCTCTGGTTCGTTGGGCATTGATACTGGTCTCATTTCGTTAGACCAGGAAAAGGCTTTTGACCGGGTTGAGCACCTTTACCTCTGGAAAACTCTGGAGGCATTTGGCCTCAACCCAGCTCTTATAGCCATGATCCAGGTTTTGTACCAGGACATTGAGAGTGTACTGAAGATCAATGGAGGACTGAGTGCCCCTTTTAAAGTGTGTCGGGGGGTGAGACAGGGCTGCCCCCTCTCAGGTATGTTGTACTCTCTATCCATTGAACCCATGCTGTGCAAAATAAGAGCAAACATCGAAGGTCTGTTTTTAAATGGTTTTAAAAGAAACCTAATTTTATAAGCCTACGCAGACGACATCATTGTGATGATCAAAAAGCAGGATGAAATTAAAAGAATAGATGACATTGTCACAGACTTTGGATTTTTATCATCTGCAAAAGTAAACTGGGAGAAGAGTGAAGCACTGGCGGTGGGCAGGTGGAGAGGGGGGCTTTTAAAACTACCAGGAGGTTTAAACTGGAAAAGGGATGGTTTTAAATATATAGGAGTGTTTTTAGGAAATGAAAATGTGACGAGGAAAAATTGGGAGGGAGTTTTAGAAAAGTTTCAAGGAAAGTTGAGGAAATGTAGGTGGGTCCTGCCACAGCTGTCCTTCAGAGGAGAAGACTCTCATAATTAATAATCTGGTGGCCTCACAACTGTGGCACAGAGTGGCCTGTGTCTAGCCACCAGACGCATTAATCAAAAGAATACAAAGAGAACTGATGTTTTTTTTGGGGGGGAGGAAACTTCCATTGGCTAAGGAAGGAAATAATTTTTTTACCAAAAGAGGAAGGGGGGCATGGTGTCGTGGGCATAAAGAGCAGAGTGGCAACTTTTAGATTACAGTTTTTACAGAAGTTTTTAACAGGGTATCTGAATGTGTGGAGAGATGTGGCGGGACTGATTTTTAAAAGGGCAGGTGAAATGGGACTCGACAACTCGTTGTTTTTAATGGACACAAGACTTTTAAACACATCAGCGTTGCCCCGTTTTTACTGTGAACTTTTTAAAGCATGGAGTGTTTTTAAAAAGAAAAACAAGGAAACGGCAGTTTCTCTCCACTGGCTCCTGGAGGAGCCGGTCATCGGAGGAGCCAGGCTGGACGTGGAGGACATGTCGACTCCAGGACTGAGGAGGATCCTGAGGGCCGCAGGGGTCCTGACGCTGAGGCAGTTGGTGGAGGCGGCAGGGAGCGACCTACAGGACGGAAAGGCCATGGCGGAGCGGCTGGGGGTGAAGTCTACCAGGCTCACACACCTGGTGCTGACAAAGTGGAGGAAGGCGTTAACCGCGGAATTACTTTTATTGAAGGAGTATGGAGAAGGGGTGGAGGAGCCAGACCCGGAGGACCCCTTCCTAGAGATTACTCTGACCGCCAACCTGGAGGGGTCCTCTGGGAAGCTATTGGAAAAGGCATTAAAAACAGAGCTGGATCTGCACACAGCCAGTGGGAAATCTTTTTATAAACTTTGTGTTGTGTTTTTTAACAAGAAGGGACTGGAGGAGCGGGAGGACACTGTGTGGAGGGGACGGCTGCAGACAACAGGAAAAAATGATCCATGCCGGAGGAGTTTTTATAAAGCTCCCTCAAAGAAAAGAACTGGAGACCTACAGTGGAGAATACTACACGGGGCAGTTGCTGTGAATAGTTTTGTTTCTGTTTTTAATCCCACTGTAAGAAATGAATGTCCTTTTTGTCACCCGAGTCCATTTTTCACTGTTTTTTAGAGTGTGACCGTCTTTTAGAGCTTTTTAACGTTTTAAAAGAATGTTTTAATCGTTTTAGAGAAGAGTGGTCTTTTAATGTTTTTATTTTTGGTGCAAAATATCATAAAGTGAACGCAGAGAAGTGGCAACTTTTACATTTTTTAATAGGGGAAGCGAAAATGGCAATATACATAACAAGAAGGAATAAAATGAGAGGGATGGAAAGTGTTTTAAGAAGAGTGTTTCGTTGCATTAGTTAGAGCGAGAGTTTTTATTGATTTTAATTTCCACAAACTGGTGAAGAGTCTGAATGTGTTTACCAAGCTGTGGTGTTTTCATAATGTCGTCTGCTCGCTGGAGGAGGAAGAGTTAGTGTTTCACTCTATTTTTAGCATATAGTTTTTTTTTTTGTTGTTTGTTTTTTTTTCATTTTTTCTTTCTTTCTTTTGAAAATTTGTTTTTATAATGTTTTGACTATAAACTGAAGACAGTACTTGAAATAAAGCTGTTTTAAAAATCAAAAAAATCTCTCTCTCTCTATATATATATCTATATCTATATTATTTATATCTCTCTCTCTCTTTCTCTCTCTCTATATATATATATCTCTATATAAATAATGCTTTTTAAATATAAGGTTTAAAACCTTATAAATTAGCCGGTAAATCGATAAAGGCAAATACAGTTAAGTCGGTTGGGCTCTGCTATTTTGCACAATGTTCATTGTGTGTCCTCCAAGGAATTTAGATGGTAAAAAATCCCAAGGGATCATGTGGGTCATGTAAATTAAAACAACCCTGCTTGAAGTGTATTGTGAGAAACACGAGAATACCCTGCCTAAATAAACTCAGTCCACTCCATACAATTTAAAGATGTATTTACTCATTACCTTAATACAGTTATAAAAAGACAAAGTGTAGTAGGGAGAGAAGGAAGATAACTGGATAAAATGGAATTGTAGAATTAGAAATGTCACGTTATGGTTAAGGTATCCTGCGGCAATGTCCTTTGGGAGGTGTGCAGGTGTGTCGGGGCAGGGTGGTGCTCCCATTGGGCCATCCCCCTTATTAAATATTAACAAATCACCCACTGTGTGTATCTGACATGTTTTTTTTCCCCAGAAAGAATATAATTACCATTAAAATCCTTGAACTGACACCTACTCTTTCTCTAGCATTTGTTACAGTTTGAAGTTGTAATGGAGGACCCAAATGCAGATCAGACTCAGGAGGCAGGAAATGGGAGAAACAAAAGGTGAGCTTTATTTAAATTAAAGGTGAACAAGTACAAAAAAAACAACAAAAGGGAGCTAGACCAAAAACTAGATACAAGGGACAAAAAGCAAAGTAGCAACTAAGACAGCCAAACAAGGTACAACCAAAAGCAAAGTTCAAATCAAACATAGAAAAACCAAAGTCAAAATCTAAAAACATACCAAACAGAGATCAGAGACACGAAAGGACGGAAACACAACAAACTTCATGGACATCACACCCACACCAACAAGAATTGACAGAAACAAGAGGGAAGGCAGAGACTATATACACAGACACTAACGACGAGACGAGGAACAGGTGATCCACCTCACAGGTGAGATAATGAAGGGGTAGCACAGAGGAGAAAAAACAATACTAACAGACAAATGTGCAACAAGGAAGGGAAAAACAGAGGCAAGAACACAGAGGACACTAAAAGGACACAAGAGGGAAAGGAAATCAAAACATAAGACACAACAAAACACAGAACCATGACACCATTAAAATGTCCAAAATATATGAATATGTGTGTGTATGTGCAACAGAGGCTTTGGGTGTACACATTACACTTTTGTACGATAAATATTGGACCAGGATCGGCTTCCAAATTATTTGTGATACTATAAATCACTGCTGGTAGGCCTGTCTCTTAAAAACACGTTTTCAGTGAGCGCAGCGAACATTTACACTTTCAGCTGTGAATGTGAAAATGGCCTTCTGGTGTCAGACTTTGCATATAAATCATTATACACAACTAACTTCAAACATTGAACTGTGGAAACAAGAAGAAAACTATTCGGCTCACTATGGCAACTTATAGTAGAATGTACAATGCAATCTGTGTTTTTATCTATCACATATCATTTCCAAAAAAACTGCAAAGTGTATTGTTCCCTCCCACTGGGATAAAGGGAAATAAGATTGATGGTTGATAAGAAAGACACAGTTACACAGCAGTTATACCAACCTGACCCAGGCCCAGGGACCTTGAGCCTGCATAGGACATGACCCAGGAATTGTTATAGTTGACTGTACAAAGGGTTTTTTGAATCAGTGATAGCTGTATGTATTTACAGGTGTTGAATATCTGAGCTAATTATCATTATATGTATTTTGCACAGCATATACAGTGTACATTACAGATCAGTGATTTATGACATTATAGAGGTATTGAATTTTGAAAATCTGCATGGGAATATCCTGATATTGTCTGAGTGACACTCTGAGGTGGTTTACTATCAATGTGAAGTGACACTTGCCTGTAGAAACAGATAGTTTCCATTTCATATGAAATGGTATGAATTTTGAGACAATATAGCAAGTTTATATAGGGCATGTCTCTGTATGTAATAGAGAAAGCATTTAATTTATTATTATGTTTTAACAGTATTGATTTCAATATTTTTTCATTTTTCACTCATTTTGAATTTGTATTAATGTATTTGTTCATTCATTAATTCATTATTGACAGACTGAATCAATGTGAAAACATGTTAACCCACATGTGCAACACTCACCTGTGATTCTGAGATTACGCTGTGTCTCCCATCTTACCTGAGCAGCTGTGTACTCTGTTTCAGCTGCTAGGGTCAGCTCAGGTGCTCTCCATGGTGCTGAATCTGAGACGCCCCATGAGTGCCACAACTGACGTATATGAAGTCCTTCAGAATATGAACTGTAGTTGCGTAGGTACTGTGAAAGATTGAAAGTAAAAATAAAAATATACAGATGCCTTTACAGCAAACTCGTTCTATTTTTATTTTAATATGATTACTTTATGAGGTGGTGTTGTCTGTAGCCCTAAAACCCGGAAATCAGTTAGCCTTTTTGCGCATCCAGTTCCCTCATCTCAAAGTCTTTGAGCTTTTTTAATTGGTTTTCTGTTAAATGCCTGAAATAAGATTAGGCTTAAAAATATTTAACTGTTTTATTCCACAACATAAAATAGATCATTAAATGTCCCACAGTTTAATTATAATTAATAATTATAACGTCCTCATAGTGAACATGGAGTCTCGTCTGTCTTCACAGGCCCACTTTAGTTAAAAACTATTCTAACTCTAACTTGTACATTGATCAGTTAATAAAACACCTATATAGTAATTGTGTAGTAAGACTCTTAGTGGTGGTGATGTTTAAGTCATGCTATTGCAGTGTAGTTTGTTTGTGGCTATTAACATTAGCTTTTCACTTCTAGTGATTTAACTTATGCTTCACAAAGCACAAAAAAAATTATCAAAGTGGTGTTCATCTGTGAAGAGAATCTTGCTGAACAAAACCTGTAGTAAAATAAACTTGTGTTTGCCACAGAGTGTTCTGGTGATATTCCAGACCCAATTCAAAAATCCCATAGGCTTTTTGACGAGGGAACCAGAGCGATGCTAACTTCTGGCTTTGCCTAAAATAATACATCATCACTACATCACTCTATTACTGGTTTTGATTATATTGTAGGATTTGTTGATTTAAAAAAGTAAAATAGATGCCCTGGTGGCCTAGTGATTAAAACACTTATTGTGTAACTACACTGTATGTCACGGTCCTACTGTGACAGTTGTTTTTTTTGTTGTTGTCGTTTGTGTTCTCCCCCTCTCTGCCTTCCCTCCTCCCTTCTCCCTCACCTGCTCCTTTCCCTGTGTGTGTCCGTACCTGTGGGCGTGGCAGCAGTGTCGGCAGTAGCCCACTCTGGCACAAGGTTATTCCACCATGTATGGTGAGTAAATCAGTGCCTTTAGCCATTGTGTTTAGCTTCATTTTCTAGTATAAATCTATGTTTGAGATTCCTATCGTGCATTTTCCTCTGTGAGCTCATTTCTGCATGAGCTTGTCGTTTCACGTGATTTCTTTGTCTGCTTTGTACGGAACCTCCAGAGCCTCTCCGCTCTGGCTTCCTGCTACCTGAGTTTTTCTCCCATGCTGATCCTGGACAACCCTGTCTGCCTGCCAGCCAAACTCATCCACTATTTCCCTCTAACTCTTTGTGCCACAATAAATTCCTTTACTTCCTGACTTCAGCCTCTGATCTCTGCATTTGGGTTCAAAAATATTGCAAAACCGCAACATAGCAGCCCACTTGTTTCAGGTCGGTGACCTTTAGTGCATCTCATACCTCCCACCCTGCTGTCTCTCCCAGTGGTTTCTCTTGTCTTAGCTAGTTAGCTAGTACACATTAGTGGTGAGGCTACATAGCCAAAGCTCAGTTAATACATTCAGGTAATGTCTGCCATACCCATACAAATTTCAAAAATCAGGTGCAAGAAAAGATGTCCCCCTGCTGTTATAAATGATTGAATAAGTGAAGAGTTAGAGAGTGGAAGGTCTTCAATCTGTACGATGAAAATCAAGGAGTCCCAGAGAAACTTGTCCTCTGTTTGCGGAGCAGTGAGAGGCACTGAGCCGAGGCACTTGAAAACATGCACTAAGTCATATTGTTGACCGTTGGTAAATCCAACCAGAGTGCTTCACCAAGCATTCCATAGTCCAGCATCATTAGACAACGTCAACAAATAGTCTACAGGCTTGTCTAGACAACTAAGAGAGATGGGGAAGGTCACCTTACAATCTTCTCTCATACAGCCAACACAAAAGTGATTTATACCTGGAAAGAGTGGTATGAAAACTTGTAGAAACTCTTGAAACGTTATCTTTTCCAAATGAAAATATAATCACAAAATAAAAAAGTGATTGATACATGCTAATTGCAAGAGATTACCACATGGGCTCATGTAGATTTATGCCAAATGAAAAGATACAATGTGCCACTATATTAAAAAAATCGAATTATACCTGTTTTAATGTATACAAAATGCAAAACTTTGACATAACTGCATGTAACAATAATAATAATTACTGTAAAATATGATAATAAGAATAAATATAGCCGCAAGCGGCAATCCGCAGGTTCTAACCTCTATCGCTCCAAACCGGCCACCTGGACCCTCATCACCCGCACTCAATGTTTCGGTCGCCGTGTTCCTCAAAGCTCTGCGCAACACATAGCCATGATAAGTCCCAGATTTCTCCAAATTGTCTTTTCAGCTATATGCTAATGGAATTTATAGCACCCCCTATACGTTGAGCTCAACATGCTTTGGCAGGCAGATTACCAGTCCCGTTGTGAATCTACCCACCAGGTTTTGTGATGATAGGGCAAAGGGTGTGGGAGTTATGGCCAGTCATTTCTAAGCCATGCCCATTGCAAAAATACATGGGTCCCTGGCGGCCATGTTTTTTGACCAATCTGGCTCATTTATAGTAGACATTTATCTTTTCATCTCCCAAAGCCGTACACCAAATTTGGTGTTGATAGAGTCAATCTTTCAAAAGTTCTATTCATTTTACCGTTTTTAACGTTATGCAAATTAGCAAAAAATCTGTAATAGCGGCTTTTGTGGTGCATGAGGCTTTTTTGTAGAGGACTATCAGGAGGACGTGTATGAAAAATTTCAAGTCAATAGCACTTATGGCTTGGCGGGGAGAGCCTTTGAAAGTTCACACCCTATGTTATAGCGCCCCTATCTGATGGATTGGGCTCAAATTTTTGGAGCAGCATTTGGACGTCATTTATATTCAACGTACCAAGTTTCGTGTCTCTGGGTCCTTCCAGCTCGCCATAAATTAATAAGACGCAAACAATGATGGTTAATGACGAATAGGCCACACCCACTTTCACCTATCAACATGGCACTCAAGACATTAGTTAATACTTGCCCCTAGAGCATGCATACCAAATTTGGCAAAATTTCGTCCAATGGTCTCTGAGATACGCATGTGTAGCATTTATAGCGCCCCTTATTGGTTGGGCTCAAAATGCTTTGGTTGGCAGATTCCCAGTCCTGTTGTTAACCTACCCACCAAGTTTTGTGATGATAGGCCAAAGGGTGTGGGAGTTATGGCCAATCATGTCTAAGCCCCGCCCATTGCGACAATACATTGGTCCGTGGCGGCCATGTTTTTTGACCAATCTGGCTCATTTATAGTAGAAATGTGTCTTGTAATCCCCCGAAGCCATATACCAAATTTGGTGTTCATGGAGTCAATCTTTCAAAAGTTCTATTCATTTTACTGTTTTTCACATTATGCTAAATAGCAAAAAATCTAAGTGGGCGGAGCTTCAAATTTCAAATCAATCCGACTTACTGTGTAAGGGGCGTGGCCTTCCCAAAAACGCATTTTAAATCCTTTATTATAGCGCCACCATCTGGCTGACGGGGCTCATATTTTAATAAAAGTTGATGCACATCATTTCCAATCATTAGGCCAAGTTTCAAATTTCTGGCCTGTTCCAGCTCACGGGAATTTGAGCTCAAGCGGCAGACAACAAATAATAATAAACCGGCACAATCTTAGAAGGGTTCTATCCCTTTGGGGTTAGAATCCTAATTAAAACTGCAAGCAGTGATGAACGGGCCCTCGCAGTCCGCGCGCTTTGGGCTGCAGCGTTGTCGGACTGCGCGCTCACCTGTTACAAGCATGTCATGACAGGGAGAAAACAAGCAGTGAACGTCATGTCAATTGGATGATACCTGTGTCCAGTGGGTGGCACTATGGATATGACACAGTATTGATGCACAGATCTATTCATGGCGACTCCCTATGAAGAAGTTATTAGGACTTGATGCTTCATGACGAAGGATTTTTATGGCGGGCACCACCACGGCCAGAGGGTATGACGTATGACAAAGATTTTCCTAGCATGTCTTTGGTATGGTCCGAGGAGTATAGTGACTGACTGTGAAGTCTGTGGTGTCCAATCTGTAGGAGGAAGACGTGAAAGCATGATGTACGGCAATATTTCATAATGGCCGCCAAATTCAAAATGGCTGACTTTGAAGGGATGTGTAGATGTATTCAGGGCAAGACTGTCTACATGTATGAGGAATTTTGTGGAGATGGGGCACTGTATGTTGAAGTTATAAGGACTTGATGCTTGACAGCAAAGGAACAAAATGGCGTCCGCCGTCACGCCCACCAGGTATGACACAGCTGAATGATTTCCATAACTTTTGTTCTTCAAGGCATGAAGATTAGACGGGACTAGATAAGATTTGGCTTCTCCCGCTTTTCCCTTTCGGCCATGTGTATTGTATTATTTGAACAATGATGAAATGTGATGATGATGAATTGACATGCCCGAAATAAACAACATAAATAAATAAATAAATAAAGATGATCCTGAGTGAATGTGAAGACTGTGGTGTATAAGCTCTAGGACAAGATAGTTTTCAAAATAGGCATGAATTTGTCAAAAACGCCGCCACACATCAAAATGGCTGACTTCCTGTTGGACTGAGAGTATGGGTCCAAATGGGTTTTTTGTGCATCTGGTCATGATAAATGTGCATACCAAATTTCGTCCGTGTATGTGCAAGTAGGAAGCGGGGCATCACAATAGGGGGCGCTACAGAGCCCGCAGGTCACGACCTGCCCCATGACAACACAGATCTTTTCAGGGCGACTCCTTCTGCATGCCTGAGAGATTTGGCCGAGATAGGAAATGGTATGAAGAAGCTATGAGGACTTGATGCTTCACAGCGAAGGATTTGAATTGACCGCTCCACTGCGGCCAGCAGGTATGACGTAGGATAAAGATTTCCATAACTTTTCATCTTCAGGGTCAGAGGATGATACTGAGTAACTGTGAAGTCACTGGTGTTGCGTCTGTAGGAGGAGATAATTTAAGTACGAAGATTGGCAATGTTTCAAAATGGCGGCCAAAATCAAAATGGCCGACTGATTGATGCGGAGATTTATTCGGGGAGACAGCCTCTACACTTATGAGCAGTTTGGTGTGGACAGGAAATTGTATGTTGAAGTTATAAAGCCTTGATGCTTGACGGCGAGGGGAAAAAATGGTTTCCACCATCCCGCCCACTAAAGTATGACGCAGCTGAAAGATTTCCATAACTTCTGTTCTTCAAGGCATGAAGATGATAACTGAGTTAATGTGAGAACTGTGGTGTTTAAGCTCTAGGACAAGATAGTTTTTAAAGTGAATGAATGAAAATGAATTGGACAAAAATGCAGCCACACATCAAAATGGCTGACTGAGAGTATGGGCCCCCCAGACTTTTTTGTGCGTCTGCTCATGATCAATCTGCCTACCGAATTTCGTGGGTCTACACGCATGTGGAAGGCAGGGAGGAACATTAGGGGGCGCTACAGAGCCCGCAGGTCATGACCACGCCCAGTGACAATGCAGGATCGTAATTTTCGCCGGATGTGACGTATATCCCAAATTTGGTGAGTTTTTGGGTATGTTCAGGCATCCAAAACTGCAGTCAAACTTGGAGAAGAACATTTCTGTCCTTCCAATTACAATAGGGACCTCGCAGGTCTACCTGCTCGGGCCCTAATAATAAGAATAAACCTGTGTGTGTGTGTGTGTGTGTGTGTGTGTGTGTGTGTGTGTGTGTGTGTGTGCGCGCGCGCGCTCAGGCCGGAGGGGGGGCTGGGAAAGGGGCGTGGAATCAGCATCACAGGCTAATGCAGCTCCCCACCATGCCTTTAATCTCCGCCCGTGGACCGTCTGCCTGTCACCCAGGCTGCCTTCATCCGTCCTGTCACCCAAAGGACTCCGTGTGGGACCGGCTGGATCTGATCTCTGAGTGTCTCCAGTAGCGGGATGAAACCGACATAGTGATCCAGGAGCATCTCCTCCTCGTCTGTCTTTTCTCCACTAGCGGAGCTCGGCTTTCGCTCTTCTACCGGCGGAGATATGAGGAATCCACTGGCCGATTTAGCCCTGACATTCTGGCTGTTTCTAGAGGTAAGCCATTATTATCATGAGCGACGATATTATTAAGCTTTGGTGGACCAGCGCGTGTGGTTGACAGGACGGCGCTGTCCTCTGTGTGTGTGTGTGTGTGTGTGTGTGTGTGTGTGTGTGTGTGTGTGTGTGTGTGTGTGTGTGTCATGGAAGGACAATTAGTGGTTTTGTTGGGGGCTTATCTGTCTGCCAGCCGACTGCCTGTGATGTACCTCCGATACGTGCCGCTCGGTATTGTTTTGAGAGCGTTGTTCGCCAAATTCAATTTAAAACGAGCATAATTCAATATTCCTTCGCTAAACGCTAAAATCACTCACATCATAGCGGACAATGGGGATATTTGTAAGATGTATGGCATCCTCCGGTAACTTCGGCATGCAAGTGACCCACCAAGAAGCGCTTATTATTAATAATATCTTAACTTTAGGCTGGTTGACGCCGTTGTCCACCACCATCTCGGTTGTGATGTAAAGGACATGAGGCAGACAGAGGTCCTTTAACGATGGATCCACAGTAAACTATCCGCTGAGATGCTCTGTGCACGCACAATCGCCAAGTAGGCTAACCGAACTACCTGAGATACCACCATCCTTTGTCCTTGTTCCCAGATCCCCATAACTCACTCACTAGGTTACTGGGCCTGTAGGACACACACACACACACACACACACACACACACACACACACACACACACACACACACACACACACACACACACACACACACACACACACACACTAAAGGTATATGACAGTCAGGAGGGTGAATAC